>JAUCBJ010006753.1:0-74381 GCA_032718475.1 Nemertoderma westbladi | reverse complement strand
AGGATGGCGATTGCCAGCCTTTGCAGGAGGAAGCGGTGAGATCGGGGCTCCTGGGTGACAGAGTGGAGTCTTGCCCCGATCGCCATCAGGAACTCGGATGTTTTAGGGCCGAGGCGGCCCAAGGTCTCGTAGGCAACCGGGTGGAATAGTTAGCCCCGGTCCATGAGTTCCTGGTACTTGCGGATCTTGAGAGTTTCCGCATCCTCTGCAGTGCGGCCTCCGGCGGAGATTGTCTGGGCGAGGTTGCTGGGCGCCAGTGGGTCCGCCAACGTCGCGTCCCACGTGAGGAACACTATTTGTTGGCGTCAAGTGGGGGTGGTGTTGTCGCTATACAATAATTCATCCACCATCCGCAACTTCAGGGCAAAGTCAACGCAAATTATAGCTGATTGATTACTAGCAAAAATTATAATGTACCAGTGCTATTAACTCGATTATTGTTTTGGTTACAATTTATTAATTTTTATTATATTAAATTAAATAATCAAAATAATATTTATTAAAAATGTATTGGGTATTCTATTATCTATAATATATATATGAATTATGTATGAATATCAGTATTCTCAAGTTTTTGATAACACACAAACATTAAATTGATATTTCGTTATGTCAAAAATTCAATGAATCTCTATTCAGAATTACCAAATATATATATTATTCCCAGCCATTTCTTTACAATATCATACTATTATAATACTATTAAATAGTATTATATAGCGCTTTTCTACGCTCTACGTACTCAAAGCGCTTTTAATATTATTACCACAGCAAAGCCATGGTAATAATATATCAAAGCTAAACAAAGCTTCAGGTATTGTCTACAATATGTCTCCAACCTAGCCAGGTAGAGAGGGATGCTACACAGGTAGAGAGGGATGCCACACAGGTAGAGAGGGATGCCACACAGGTAGAGAGGGATGCCACACAGGTAGAGAGGGATGCCACACAGGGAGAGAGGGATGCCACACAGGGAGATAAGGATGCCACACAGGGAGAGAGGGATGCCACACAGGTAGAGAGGGATGTCACCCAGGTAGAGAGGGATGCCACACAGGTAGAGAGGGAAGCCACACAGGTAGAGAGGGATGCCACACAGGGAGAGAGGGATGCCACACAGGTAGAGAGGGATGCCACACAGGTAGAGAGGGATGCCACACAGGTAGAGAGGGATGCCACACAGGGAGAGAGGGATGCCACACAGGTAGAGAGTGATGCCACACAGGTAAAGAGGGATGCCACACAGGTAGAGAGGGATGCCACACAGGTAGAGAGGGATGCCACACAGGGAGAGATGGATGCCACACAGGTAGAGAAGGATGCCACACAGGGAGAGAGAGATGCCACACAGGGAGATAGGGATGCCACACAGGTAGAGAGGGATGCCACACAAGTAGAGAGGGATGCCACACAGGGAGAGAGGGATGCCACACAGGTAGAGAGGGATGCCACACAGGGAGAGAGGGATGCCACACAGGTAGAGAGGGATGCCACACAGGTAGATAGGGATGCCACACAGGTAGAGAGGGATGCCACACAGGTAGAGAGGGATGCCACACAGGTAGAGAGGGATGCCACACAGGTAGAGAGGGATGCCACACAGGTAGAGAGGGATGCCACACAGGTAGAGAGGGATGCCACACAGGTAGAGAGGGATGCCACACAGGGAGAAATGGATGCCACACAGGTAGAGAGGGATGCCACACAGGTAGAGAGGGATGCCACACAGGTAGAGAGGGATGCCACACAGGTAGAGAGGGATGTCACACAGGGAGAGAGGGATGCCACACAGGGAGATAGGGATGCCACACAGCGAGAGAGGGATGCTACACAGGTAGAGAGGGATGCCACACAGGTAGATAGGGATGCCACACAGGTAGAGAGGGATGCCACACAGGTGGAGAGGGATGCCACACAGGTAGAGAGGGATGCCACACAGGTAGAGAGGGATGCCATACAGGGAGAGAGGGATGCCACACAGGGAGATAGGGATGCCACACAGGGAAAAGAGCGATGCCACACAGGTAGAGAGGGATGCCACACAGGTAGAGAGGGATGCCACACATGTAGAGAGGGATGCCACACAGGTAGAGAGGGATGCCACACAGGTAGAGAGGGATGCCACTACTACTAGGATCGGCATGCTGCATTGCAGCTGCATTTTAAGAATGCTGTGCCGGCTTGTCAACAAAATTGCACCGCCACAACTCCCTATCACCCATGACATTTGCTAGATCATCCGCATCTTCAAGGCCAGTGTCCTTTAGGATGCGTCTCAAGAAAGTCATGGGCTGTCCACCATGCTTATTCACGCCATGAGGCTGCCAAAGTACAAGATTATGCACTGGCTGGTCCTCATGGCGAAAGCAATGTCCTGCAAAGCGGAGGCGATTTTGTTCTAGTGTCAAGCTTGGGAGAACCAATGAGACACCTCCAATGTTATATAGTGTCTGGTTGGAGATGTGTGCATTGTACTTGACACAATGAACCCGGCGTAGCATTCTTGTGAATGTGCCATCCAGAGATTTGGTGTCCTCAGCAGTTAGAGCCCAGCATGGACTCCCGTAGAGGAGTACTGGAACTACTGCTGCTCTAAATAATCGGACCTTAAGTTTCCGATTAATTCTCGGTGACTTCCAAATCCTGGAAAGCCTATTCAAGGCTGCCCATGCCTTTCCCTTACGTATTCGAAGGTCCTCACCTGACTTCCGGATCCATGATCCCAGGTAACAGAAGTCGTCGACATGCTCAAGCATACCATCCTTTGAGCTTATGCTCATCCGATCAGAGACTTGCTGAGGACTTTCAAAGTTAACTGTCAGAATTTTAGTCTTTCTGGAGTTAATAAAAAGACCAACACTAGATGCCACACATGTACAGAGGGATGCCAAACAGGTAGATAGGGATGCCACACAGGGAGAGAGGTATGCCACACAGGGAGATAGGGATGCCACACAGGGAGAGAGGTATGCCACACAGGGAGATAGGGATGCCACACAGGTAGAGAGGGATGCCACACAGGAAGAGAGGGATGCCACACATGTAGAGAGGGATGCCACACAGGTAGAGAGGGATGCCACACAGGGAGAGATGGATGCCACACAGGGGGAGAGGGATGCCACACAGGGAGAGATGGATGCCACACAGGGAGAGAGGGATGCCTAGTGCTAGTATTGCATTTACTGTTAAAATGTTCTTATAGCAAGGTGTTAATGAATTTTTTCTGTAATTTTAAATCTATACCTTAGTGCAAAGGCCTAAACACTTATGAATATTATTATATTAAGTGGTGCAAATTCAAACTTAGTTTATATTTATATACATGTATGTAGACTAATCTCTTAGCAACCTACAATCTAAATTGTAGCCCAAACCAGCCACCTTAGACATTCTGGGTGTGAACAAATTTCAAATTTTCCGGAAATGGTTCACACATACTACGGCTTTAACAGTATTATTATTTCCATTTTTAGTTTATTGCCTGTTTGCTTCGAGGAAGTCTCGCTGCAGGAGCTGGTGCTAAAGCCATAGGTGTAGCGGGTTGTACAGGACCAGCTACCAGTGTTGATACGGGGGAAACCACAACTTGCTTAAAGGATTCAAAAATGGTCTGCGTAGACTTTACTGCCTCCCCATGGAAAGAACTTGCACCTACCGATACTGCCGTTCCAGCTGCATACTGCGCCTGTGCTAGTAAGATTGGAGAATCAGAGTATATTACTGGTTCATCAAGTTGCGGTTAGTGTTGCATTCTATCAATATTCATTTCATTTCATAAATTATAAGACAATAAAACACTAATATAATTTATAGTTGATATGGTTTTAACCCTTTTGTTACAATGAACTAGAAAGCCAGCAAGCTGGCTGGAAGGACCCCGGGGGAAAATTCCTAGTCAAGACTATTACAAAGAACTATGTCAGTCAGCAGTAAGTAAACTAAAATTGTCTAAACTGCAAGGCTTGAGGCTAGCTGGCTTTGTGGCTCGCCCCACATAATAAAAAATGCAACTTAGCTACCACTAACAAAAATATAATATGAAGCAAATAATTTCATTATCAAGCACGTTTACAAGATATAAGATACGATTACCGAATATTTATAAAAAATGCCCATGATGCACAACCAGATAAATAACAGTCGCTCTGGATGAACACAGCGTCGAGTGGTTTCGATTCTACCCACTTGGTAGATCCCATACGTTCATAGATAGATAAATGGATTTATTTATACATTATGTAAAAACAATAACAAATACACCAAACAATGTACCGGTATAAAGGTATTGTCCAACATAACATATAAGATTACCCCTAAAGCTTTGCAGCTTATTTCCAAGGGGGTCCTTTATGTTACTTGGTTACAAATACAATATTACACTACGCTAACGTAAAACCAATATAAAACGTAATTACACTTCGTACAACTTTACCGAGAGCGAGACAATACGCTGACTCAACGATAAAGATGTAACTATGCACAGAATAATTTCTTATAAATATAAATATATATATTAATTTCGGTGCGTGGAGCATTCTTCCAACTCCGCAACCTCTCGAAAGTCAAACATTGCTTCGATAAAAAGACTCTCAAAGTACTCATCCACGTCTTGATAGCCAGCAAACTCGATTACAATAATGCGCTTTATTTCGGCTTGCCATGGAACGTATTAAAGAAACTTCAATATGTTCAAAATTCTGCCGCACGCCTACTGACTGGTACACGTAAGACTGAACACATTACACCAGCGTTAAAGAGACTTCATTGGCTTCCTATATTACGTCGAATAGACTTCAAGATAGCTTTGCTTACCTACAAATGTATGAACAATATTGGTCCCAGCTATCTATCTGATCTACTACATCCGTACACACCCCAGCGCCAACTACGCTCATCGAGTCAATGCCTGCTTGAAGTTCCCCGCTATAACCTCGAAAGCTACGGCAGGAGATCTTTCTCCGTTGCTGCTCCTAAAATCTGGAACTCCTTGCCCATGGGTATCCGTTCGGCTCCAAATGTAGTCATCTTTAAAAAATTACTTAAAACTCACTTATTTAAGCTCGAATTTGAATGCTCTTAACTTAATTACATTGATTTTATTATTTTTAAATTATATTAACTCAAACACCACTTCTATCGTTTTATAGATATACGCTAACATACATTGCATTACGGGTTTTATTTGATGTTTTATTTTGATAACGGTTTGTTTTACTAGTGTCTAAATATTGTTTATGTGTAGTTTTTATTGATTGGATTGTTTTACTAATTGTCTTGTGTCTAATTGTCTGTATATTGTCACTATAATTGCGCTTAGATCAAATTTGTATAGGCGCTATATATAAAATACATATATATATATATATATATATATATAAAACTTAATTACAGTATAAATAATAAATAATTACTAAACTAATAACTTACTGAGGACTATTGCACCTATTTTTACATTGCACACGGAGGTGAGATTTAACTGCAGATTTAAAAGAATGTTGATTATCTAGGTTTTTAATTCCATTAGGCAGAGCGTTCCAATTTTTAATACCGTTAAAAAAGAAAGTATCAGCTCAGATTGGAATCTAGAATTTTCGGTATCAACTAAGGGACTGCCCATAGCCCGGGGTGCTCTACTAGCGGCACTTCTATCGGAATGTTTCTATCCCATCACTACTGCAATATCTTTCCAAGATATTCTTATTTCTAACGTCTGTTCTTGTGTCTGACGATATAGATTTTCCTCGTCCTTTGTTGGATATACCAGTCAGTACCACCCAGCTCAGCATTGGTTTGAACGTGTAATACATACAGCACAAAACGGGACAGAAATGTGCTGGAGTCACCAGGTAAAGAATGCAAAATCAAATTATAGCGCACCATGTCGAATAATGAGATTATCATCTTGATTAAACACACTGTTGACTGACCGGCATAATGTCTCTTCATTTCATTCACCTCCCTTTCTCCATTTGAGACTTCACACTGCATTCTTGTGAAAGTGCCATCCAGAGGTTTGGTGTCCCCAGGCGTTAGAGCCCAACATGGACTCCCAAAGCGGAGTAGTGGAACTACTGCTGCTCCAAATATTCGTACCTTAAGTTTGCGATTAATTCTCTGTGACTTCCAAATCCTGGAAAGCCTATTCAAGGCTGCCCATGCCTTTCCCTTACGTATTCGAAGGTCCTCACCTGACTTCCGGATCCATGATCCCAGGTAACAGAAGTCAGCCACATGCTCAAGCATACCATCTTTTGAGCTTATGCTCATCTAATCAGAGATTTGGTGAGGACTTTCAAAGTTAACTGTCAAAATTGTGGTCTTTTTGAGTTAACAAAACGATCAACACTAGAAGCAGCATGTTCTAATGAGCTGAGGAGCCGTTGGGCTCCTTCTAGTGATTCTGAGAGTACTCCTAAGTCATCAGCAAAGTCTAGATCAGTTAGGTACTCTTGTACCCTCTACTTCTTGTGCCAGAAAGGGGTGTTACCATCATCCCTTCTTGGACTAAGGACAGGGGATATAAGGACATCCGTAGAACATAGTCAACCACAATAATGAACAAGAATGGTGCAAGTGTGTCTCCCTGGAGGACGCCCCATAACACTTTAAATGGTTCTGTGTTATCATCAACAGTAGACACAAATGTTGTCGAACCATCGTATACTGACTGATCTGATTGCTGCAATAATTTCATCAGGAATCCCATATAATGAAAGTATGCTGAACATACGTGAGCGAGAGACTGAATCAAAGGCCTTGAAGAAGTCAACAAAGATAACAGCTGTACCCACTGATGTCATAGTTAACAAAAAAATATGTCCATCGCTCTAACCATTCCTTAGAAAAAGGGTCATTAACACGCACAATTTAACGCCGCCAGGGGTACCCCCTCAGGAAATTTTTTTTAACCGCTCCAATATCGTGTGGTAGGTAAATAATATTCCGCTGTTATTTTGAGTTCAGCCAATCTGGGGTGGTGGAGGCAAAAGAGCAACAAAAATGGGAATTTTACATTTTCTGTCTCCATCTAGCGGCAAGCAGCGGAATTAAATATTTCACTAAAAACACTACTAGTCCCTTATCCAAATTGTTTAAAACCAACGATTTTTTGAAACCAACCAATTTTTTGAAAACAAAAGCAGACGCATTTACTCAAACAGACCATTCATGGGTTTCCAATCCTCAGGCCCTGGTTTCACACTGTTTGGCCACTGCCGTTGAAGTGCTGCAACCTTGCCCAAAACAGGCTTTCATCCTTTACTGTCCTTTAGATCCTTTAGATCACCAATGGTGGTGAACAGGCTTCCTTTAGGAAACACAGATGAAGGATTTACTGTGGGAGATCACCCATGGTGGTGAACAGGCATTCCTTTAGAAAACAGAGTGGAAGGGTTTACTGTGGGAGATCATCCATGATGGTGAACTGGCATTCCTTTAGAAAACAGTGTGGAATGGTTTATTGGGGAAGATCAACCATGGTGTTCAACGGGCATTTCTTTAAGAAACAGAGTGGAGGGGTTTACTATGGAAGATCACCCATGGTAGTGAACAGGCATTCCTTTAGGAAACAGAGTCGAAGGGTTTACTATGGAAGATCACCCATGAAGGTGAACATGCATTCCTTTAGGAAACAGAGTGGAAGGGCTTTCTATGGAAGATCAGCCATGGTGGTGAACAGGCATTCCTTTAGGAAACACAGTGGAAGGATTTACTGTGGGAGATCACTCATGGTGGTGAACAGGCAATCCTTTGGGAAACAGAGTGGAAGGGTTTACTGTGGGAGATCATCCATGATGGTGAACAGGCATTCCTTTAGAAAACAGAGTGGAATGGTTTATTGGGGAAGATCAACCATGGTGTTGAACGGGCATTTCTTTAAGAAACAGAGTGGAGGGGTTTACTATGGAAGATCACCCATGGTAGTGAACAGGCATTCCTTTAGGAAACAGAGTCGAAGGGTTTACTATGGAAGATCACCCATGAAGGTGAACAGGCATTCCTTTAGGAAACAGAGTGGAAGGGCTTTCTATGGAAGATCAGCCATGGTGGTGAACAGGCATTCCTTTAGGAAACACTGTCGAAGGGTTTACTATGGAAGATCACCCATGGAGGTGAACAGGGCATTCCTTTAGGAAACAATGGAAGGGTTTACTATGGAAGATCACCCATGGTAGTGAACAGGCATTCCTTTAGGAAACAGAGTCGAAGGGTTTACTATGGAAAATCACCCATGAAGGTGAACAGGCATTCCTTTAGGAAACAGAGTGGAAGGGCTTTCTATGGAAGATCAGCCATGGTGGTGAACAGGCATTCCTTTAGGAAACACAGTCGAAGGGTTTACTATGGAAGATCACCATGGAGGTGAACAGGCATTCCATTACGAACCAGAGTGGAAGGGTTTACTGTGGAAGATCACCCATGGTGGTGAACAGGCATTCCTTTAGGAAACAGAGTGGAAGGGCTTTCTATGGAAGATCAGCCATGGTGGTGAACAGGCATTCCTTTGGGAAACACAGTCGAAGGGTTTACTATGGAAGATCATCCATGGTGGTGAACAGGCATTCCTTTAGGAAACAGAGTGGAAGGGTTTACTGTGGAAGATCACCCGTGGTGGTGAACAGGCATTCCTTTAGGAAACACAGTCGAAGGGTTTACTATGGAAGATCACCCATGGAGGTGAACAGGCATTCCTTTAGGAAACAATGGAAGGGTTTACTATGGAAGATCACCCATGGTAGTGAACAGGCATTCCTTTAGGAAACAGAGTCGAAGGGTTTACTATGGAAAATCACCCATGAAGGTGAACAGGCATTCCTTTAGGAAACAGAGTGGAAGGGCTTTCTATGGAAGATCAGCCATGGTGGTGAACAGGCATTCCTTTAGGAAACACAGTCGAAGGGTTTACTATGGAAGATCACCATGGAGGTGAACAGGCATTCCATTACGAACCAGAGTGGAAGGGTTTACTATGGAAGATCAACCTTGGTGTTGAACGGGCATTTCTTTAGGAAACAGAGTCGAAGGGTTTACTATGGAAGATCAGCCATGGTGGTGAACAGGCATTCCTTTAGGAAACAGGGTGGGAGGGTTTACTGTGGAAGATCAGCCGTGGTTGTGAACAGGCATTCCTTTAGGAAACAGAGTGGAAGGGTTTACTATGGAAGATCAGCCATGGTGGTGAACAGGCATTCCTTTAGGAAACACAGTCGAAGGGTTTACTATGGAAGATCAGCCATGGTGGTGAACAGGCATTCCTTTGGGAAACACAGTCGAAGGGTTTACTATGGAAGATCAGCCGTGGTGGTGAACAGGCATTCCTTTAGGAAACAGAGTGGAAGGGTTTACTATGGAAGATCACCCATGGTAGTGAACAGGCATTCCTTTAGGAAACAGAGTCGAAGGGTTTACTGTAGAAGATCACCCATGGTGGTGAACAGGCATTCCTTTAGGAAACACAGTCGAAGGGTTTACTATGGAAGATCAGCCATGGTGGTGAACAGGCATTCCTTTGGGAAACACAGTCGAAGGGTTTACTATGGAAGATCACCCATGGAGGTGAACAGGCATTCCTTTACGAACCAGAGTGGAAGGGTTTACTGTGGAAGATCACCCATGGTGGTGAACAGGCATTCCTTTAGGAAACACAGTCGAAGGGTTTACTATGGAAGATCAGCCATGGTGGTGAACAGGCATTCCTTTGGGAAACACAGTCGAAGGGTTTACTATGGAAGATCAGCCATGGTGGTGAACAGGCATTCCTTTAGGAAACACAGTCGAAGGGTTTACTATGGAAGATCAGCCATGGTGGTGAACAGGCATTCCTTTGGGAAACACAGTCGAAGGGTTTACTATGGAAGATCAGCCGTGGTGGTGAACAGGCATTCCTTTAGGAAACAGAGTGGAAGGGTTTACTATGGAAGATCAGCCATGGTGGTGAACAGGCATTCCTTTAGGAAACACAGTCGAAGGGTTTACTATGGAAGATCAGCCATGGTGGTGAACAGGCATTCCTTTGGGAAACACAGTCGAAGGGTTTACTATGGAAGATCAGCCGTGGTTGTGAACAGGCATTCCTTTAGGAAACAGAGTGGAAGGGTTTACTATGGAAGATCAGCCATGGTGGTGAACAGGCATTCCTTTAGGAAACACAGTCGAAGGGTTTACTATGGAAGATCACCCATGGTAGTGAACAGGCATTCCTTTAGGAAACAGAGTCGAAGGGTTTACTATGGAAGATCACCCATGAAGGTGAACAGTGATTCCTTTAGGAAACAGAGTGGAAGGGCTTTCTATGGAAGATCAGCCATGGTGGTGAACAGGCATTCCTTTAGGAAACACAGTGGAAGGATTTACTGTGGGAGATCACTCATGGTGGTGAACAGGCAATCCTTTGGGAAACAGAGTGGAAGGGTTTACTGTGGGAGATCATCCATGATGGTGAACAGGCATTCCATTACGAACCAGAGTGGAAGGGTTTACTGTGGAAGATCACCCATGGTGGTGAACAGGCATTCCTTTAGGAAACAGAGTGGAAGGGCTTTCTATGGAAGATCAGCCATGGTGGTGAACAGGCATTCCTTTGGGAAACACAGTCGAAGGGTTTACTATGGAAGATCATCCATGGTGGTGAACAGGCATTCCTTTAGGAAACAGAGTGGAAGGGTTTACTGTGGAAGATCACCCGTGGTGGTGAACAGGCATTCCTTTAGGAAACACAGTCGAAGGGTTTACTATGGAAGATCACCCATGGAGGTGAACAGGCATTCCTTTAGGAAACAATGGAAGGGTTTACTATGGAAGATCACCCATGGTAGTGAACAGGCATTCCTTTAGGAAACAGAGTCGAAGGGTTTACTATGGAAAATCACCCATGAAGGTGAACAGGCATTCCTTTAGGAAACAGAGTGGAAGGGCTTTCTATGGAAGATCAGCCATGGTGGTGAACAGGCATTCCTTTAGGAAACACAGTCGAAGGGTTTACTATGGAAGATCACCATGGAGGTGAACAGGCATTCCATTACGAACCAGAGTGGAAGGGTTTACTATGGAAGATCAACCTTGGTGTTGAACGGGCATTTCTTTAGGAAACAGAGTCGAAGGGTTTACTATGGAAGATCAGCCATGGTGGTGAACAGGCATTCCTTTAGGAAACAGGGTGGGAGGGTTTACTGTGGAAGATCAGCCGTGGTTGTGAACAGGCATTCCTTTAGGAAACAGAGTGGAAGGGTTTACTATGGAAGATCAGCCATGGTGGTGAACAGGCATTCCTTTAGGAAACACAGTCGAAGGGTTTACTATGGAAGATCAGCCATGGTGGTGAACAGGCATTCCTTTGGGAAACACAGTCGAAGGGTTTACTATGGAAGATCAGCCGTGGTGGTGAACAGGCATTCCTTTAGGAAACAGAGTGGAAGGGTTTACTATGGAAGATCACCCATGGTAGTGAACAGGCATTCCTTTAGGAAACAGAGTCGAAGGGTTTACTGTGGAAGATCACCCATGGTGGTGAACAGGCATTCCTTTAGGAAACACAGTCGAAGGGTTTACTATGGAAGATCAGCCATGGTGGTGAACAGGCATTCCTTTGGGAAACACAGTCGAAGGGTTTACTATGGAAGATCACCCATGGAGGTGAACAGGCATTCCTTTACGAACCAGAGTGGAAGGGTTTACTGTGGAAGATCACCCATGGTGGTGAACAGGCATTCCTTTAGGAAACACAGTCGAAGGGTTTACTATGGAAGATCAGCCATGGTGGTGAACAGGCATTCCTTTGGGAAACACAGTCGAAGGGTTTACTATGGAAGATCAGCCATGGTGGTGAACAGGCATTCCTTTAGGAAACACAGTCGAAGGGTTTACTATGGAAGATCAGCCATGGTGGTGAACAGGCATTCCTTTGGGAAACACAGTCGAAGGGTTTACTATGGAAGATCAGCCGTGGTGGTGAACAGGCATTCCTTTAGGAAACAGAGTGGAAGGGTTTACTATGGAAGATCAGCCATGGTGGTGAACAGGCATTCCTTTAGGAAACACAGTCGAAGGGTTTACTATGGAAGATCAGCCATGGTGGTGAACAGGCATTCCTTTGGGAAACACAGTCGAAGGGTTTACTATGGAAGATCAGCCGTGGTTGTGAACAGGCATTCCTTTAGGAAACAGAGTGGAAGGGTTTACTATGGAAGATCAGCCATGGTGGTGAACAGGCATTCCTTTAGGAAACACAGTCGAAGGGTTTACTATGGAAGATCACCCATGGTAGTGAACAGGCATTCCTTTAGGAAACAGAGTCGAAGGGTTTACTATGGAAGATCACCCATGAAGGTGAACAGTGATTCCTTTAGGAAACAGAGTGGAAGGGCTTTCTATGGAAGATCAGCCATGGTGGTGAACAGGCATTCCTTTAGGAAACACAGTGGAAGGATTTACTGTGGGAGATCACTCATGGTGGTGAACAGGCAATCCTTTGGGAAACAGAGTGGAAGGGTTTACTGTGGGAGATCATCCATGATGGTGAACAGGCATTCCTTTAGAAAACAGAGTGGAATGGTTTATTGGGGAAGATCAACCATGGTGTTGAACGGGCATTTCTTTAAGAAACAGAGTGGAGGGGTTTACTATGGAAGATCACCCATGGTAGTGAACAGGCATTCCTTTAGGAAACAGAGTCGAAGGGTTTACTATGGAAGATCACCCATGAAGGTGAACAGGCATTCCTTTAGGAAACAGAGTGGAAGGGCTTTCTATGGAAGATCAGCCATGGTGGTGAACAGGCATTCCTTTAGGAAACACTGTCGAAGGGTTTACTATGGAAGATCACCCATGGAGGTGAACAGGGCATTCCTTTAGGAAACAATGGAAGGGTTTACTATGGAAGATCACCCATGGTAGTGAACAGGCATTCCTTTAGGAAACAGAGTCGAAGGGTTTACTATGGAAAATCACCCATGAAGGTGAACAGGCATTCCTTTAGGAAACAGAGTGGAAGGGCTTTCTATGGAAGATCAGCCATGGTGGTGAACAGGCATTCCTTTAGGAAACACAGTCGAAGGGTTTACTATGGAAGATCACCATGGAGGTGAACAGGCATTCCATTACGAACCAGAGTGGAAGGGTTTACTGTGGAAGATCACCCATGGTGGTGAACAGGCATTCCTTTAGGAAACAGAGTGGAAGGGCTTTCTATGGAAGATCAGCCATGGTGGTGAACAGGCATTCCTTTGGGAAACACAGTCGAAGGGTTTACTATGGAAGATCATCCATGGTGGTGAACAGGCATTCCTTTAGGAAACAGAGTGGAAGGGTTTACTGTGGAAGATCACCCGTGGTGGTGAACAGGCATTCCTTTAGGAAACACAGTCGAAGGGTTTACTATGGAAGATCACCCATGGAGGTGAACAGGCATTCCTTTAGGAAACACAGTCGAAGGGTTTACTATGGAAGATCAACCTTGGTGTTGAACGGGCATTTCTTTAGGAAACAGAGTCGAAGGGTTTACTATGGAAGATCAGCCATGGTGGTGAACAGGCATTCCTTTAGGAAACAGGGTGGGAGGGTTTACTGTGGAAGATCAGCCGTGGTTGTGAACAGGCATTCCTTTAGGAAACAGAGTGGAAGGGTTTACTATGGAAGATCAGCCATGGTGGTGAACAGGCATTCCTTTAGGAAACACAGTCGAAGGGTTTACTATGGAAGATCAGCCATGGTGGTGAACAGGCATTCCTTTGGGAAACACAGTCGAAGGGTTTACTATGGAAGATCAGCCGTGGTGGTGAACAGGCATTCCTTTAGGAAACAGAGTGGAAGGGTTTACTATGGAAGATCACCCATGGTAGTGAACAGGCATTCCTTTAGGAAACAGAGTCGAAGGGTTTACTGTGGAAGATCACCCATGGTGGTGAACAGGCATTCCTTTAGGAAACACAGTCGAAGGGTTTACTATGGAAGATCAGCCATGGTGGTGAACAGGCATTCCTTTGGGAAACACAGTCGAAGGGTTTACTATGGAAGATCACCCATGGAGGTGAACAGGCATTCCTTTACGAACCAGAGTGGAAGGGTTTACTGTGGAAGATCACCCATGGTGGTGAACAGGCATTCCTTTAGGAAACACAGTCGAAGGGTTTACTATGGAAGATCAGCCATGGTGGTGAACAGGCATTCCTTTGGGAAACACAGTCGAAGGGTTTACTATGGAAGATCAGCCATGGTGGTGAACAGGCATTCCTTTAGGAAACACAGTCGAAGGGTTTACTATGGAAGATCAGCCATGGTGGTGAACAGGCATTCCTTTGGGAAACACAGTCGAAGGGTTTACTATGGAAGATCAGCCGTGGTGGTGAACAGGCATTCCTTTAGGAAACAGAGTGGAAGGGTTTACTATGGAAGATCAGCCATGGTGGTGAACAGGCATTCCTTTAGGAAACACAGTCGAAGGGTTTACTATGGAAGATCAGCCATGGTGGTGAACAGGCATTCCTTTGGGAAACACAGTCGAAGGGTTTACTATGGAAGATCAGCCGTGGTTGTGAACAGGCATTCCTTTAGGAAACAGAGTGGAAGGGTTTACTATGGAAGATCAGCCATGGTGGTGAACAGGCATTCCTTTAGGAAACACAGTCGAAGGGTTTACTATGGAAGATCAGCCATGGTGGTGAACAGGCATTCCTTTGGGAAACACAGTCGAAGGGTTTACTATGGAAGATCAGCCGTGGTGGTGAACAGGCATTCCTTTAGGAAACAGAGTGGAAGGGTTTACTATGGAAGATCACCCATGGTAGTGAACAGGCATTCCTTTAGGAAACAGAGTCGAAGGGTTTACTATGGAAGATCAGCCATGGTGGTGAACAGGCATTCCTTTAGGAAACAGAGTGGAAGGGTTTACTGTGGGAGATCATCCATGATGGTGAACTGGCATTCCTTTAGAAAACAGAGTGGAATGGTTTATTGGGGAAGATCAACCATGGTGTTGAACGGGCATTTCTTTAAGAAACAGAGTGGAGGGGTTTACTATGGAAGATCACCCATGGTAGTGAACAGGCATTCCTTTAGGAAACAGAGTCGAAGGGTTTACTATGGAAGATCACCCATGAAGGTGAACAGTGATTCCTTTAGGAAACAGCGTGGAAGGGCTTTCTATGGAAGATCAGCCATGGTGGTGAACAGGCATTCCTTTAGGAAACACAGTCGAAGGGTTTACTATGGAAGATCACCCATGGAGGTGAACAGGGCATTCCTTTAGGAAACAACGGAAGGGTTTACTATGGAAGATCACCCATGGTAGTGAACAGGCATTCCTTTAGGAAACAGAGTCGAAGGGTTTACTATGGAAAATCACCCATGAAGGTGAACAGGCATTCCTTTAGGAAACAGAGTGGAAGGGCTTTCTATGGAAGATCAGCCATGGTGGTGAACAGGCATTCCTTTAGGAAACACAGTCGAAGGGTTTACTATGGAAGATCACCCATGGAGGTGAACAGGCATTCCTTTACGAACCAGAGTGGAAGGGTTTACTGTGGAAGATCACCCATGGTGGTGAACAGGCATTCCTTTAGGAAACACAGTCGAAGGGTTTACTATGGAAGATCAGCCATGGTGGTGAACAGGCATTCCTTTGGGAAACACAGTCGAAGGGTTTACTATGGAAGATCAGCCATGGTGGTGAACAGGCATTCCCTTGGGAAACACAGTCGAAGGGTTTACTATGGAAGATCAGCCGTGGTGGTGAACAGGCATTCCTTTAGGAAACAGAGTGGAAGGGTTTACTATGGAAGATCAGCCATGGTGGTGAACAGGCATTCCTTTAGGAAACAGAGTGGAAGGGTTTACTATGGAAGATCAGCCATGGTGGTGAACAGGCATTCCTTTAGGAAACACAGTCGAAGGGTTTACTATGGAAGATCAGCCATGGTGGTGAACAGGCATTCCTTTGGGAAACACAGTCGAAGGGTTTACTATGGAAGATCAGCCGTGGTGGTGAACAGGCATTCCTTTAGGAAACAGAGTGGAAGGGTTTACTATGGAAGATCACCCATGGTAGTGAACAGGCATTCCTTTAGGAAACAGAGTCGAAGGGTTTACTGTGGAAGATCACCCATGGTGGTGAACAGGCATTCCTTTAGGAAACACAGTCGAAGGGTTTACTATGGAAGATCAGCCATGGTGGTGAACAGGCATTCCTTTGGGAAACACAGTCGAAGGGTTTACTATGGAAGATCACCCATGGAGGTGAACAGGCATTCCTTTACGAACCAGAGTGGAAGGGTTTACTGTGGAAGATCACCCATGGTGGTGAACAGGCATTCCTTTAGGAAACACAGTCGAAGGGTTTACTATGGAAGATCAGCCATGGTGGTGAACAGGCATTCCTTTGGGAAACACAGTCGAAGGGTTTACTATGGAAGATCAACCTTGGTGTTGAACGGGCATTTCTTTAGGAAACAGAGTCGAAGGGTTTACTATGGAAGATCAGCCATGGTGGTGAACAGGCATTCCTTTAGGAAACAGGGTGGGAGGGTTTACTGTGGAAGATCAGCCGTGGTTGTGAACAGGCATTCCTTTAGGAAACAGAGTGGAAGGGTTTACTATGGAAGATCAGCCATGGTGGTGAACAGGCATTCCTTTAGGAAACACAGTCGAAGGGTTTACTATGGAAGATCAGCCATGGTGGTGAACAGGCATTCCTTTGGGAAACACAGTCGAAGGGTTTACTATGGAAGATCAGCCGTGGTGGTGAACAGGCATTCCTTTAGGAAACAGAGTGGAAGGGTTTACTATGGAAGATCACCCATGGTAGTGAACAGGCATTCCTTTAGGAAACAGAGTCGAAGGGTTTACTGTGGAAGATCACCCATGGTGGTGAACAGGCATTCCTTTAGGAAACACAGTCGAAGGGTTTACTATGGAAGATCAGCCATGGTGGTGAACAGGCATTCCTTTGGGAAACACAGTCGAAGGGTTTACTATGGAAGATCACCCATGGAGGTGAACAGGCATTCCTTTACGAACCAGAGTGGAAGGGTTTACTGTGGAAGATCACCCATGGTGGTGAACAGGCATTCCTTTAGGAAACACAGTCGAAGGGTTTACTATGGAAGATCAGCCATGGTGGTGAACAGGCATTCCTTTGGGAAACACAGTCGAAGGGTTTACTATGGAAGATCAGCCATGGTGGTGAACAGGCATTCCTTTAGGAAACACAGTCGAAGGGTTTACTATGGAAGATCAGCCATGGTGGTGAACAGGCATTCCTTTGGGAAACACAGTCGAAGGGTTTACTATGGAAGATCAGCCGTGGTGGTGAACAGGCATTCCTTTAGGAAACAGAGTGGAAGGGTTTACTATGGAAGATCAGCCATGGTGGTGAACAGGCATTCCTTTAGGAAACACAGTCGAAGGGTTTACTATGGAAGATCAGCCATGGTGGTGAACAGGCATTCCTTTGGGAAACACAGTCGAAGGGTTTACTATGGAAGATCAGCCGTGGTTGTGAACAGGCATTCCTTTAGGAAACAGAGTGGAAGGGTTTACTATGGAAGATCAGCCATGGTGGTGAACAGGCATTCCTTTAGGAAACACAGTCGAAGGGTTTACTATGGAAGATCAGCCATGGTGGTGAACAGGCATTCCTTTGGGAAACACAGTCGAAGGGTTTACTATGGAAGATCAGCCGTGGTGGTGAACAGGCATTCCTTTAGGAAACAGAGTGGAAGGGTTTACTATGGAAGATCACCCATGGTAGTGAACAGGCATTCCTTTAGGAAACAGAGTCGAAGGGTTTACTATGGAAGATCAGCCATGGTGGTGAACAGGCATTCCTTTAGGAAACAGAGTGGAAGGGTTTACTGTGGGAGATCATCCATGATGGTGAACTGGCATTCCTTTAGAAAACAGAGTGGAATGGTTTATTGGGGAAGATCAACCATGGTGTTGAACGGGCATTTCTTTAAGAAACAGAGTGGAGGGGTTTACTATGGAAGATCACCCATGGTAGTGAACAGGCATTCCTTTAGGAAACAGAGTCGAAGGGTTTACTATGGAAGATCACCCATGAAGGTGAACAGTGATTCCTTTAGGAAACAGAGTGGAAGGGCTTTCTATGGAAGATCAGCCATGGTGGTGAACAGGCATTCCTTTAGGAAACACAGTCGAAGGGTTTACTATGGAAGATCACCCATGGAGGTGAACAGGGCATTCCTTTAGGAAACAACGGAAGGGTTTACTATGGAAGATCACCCATGGTAGTGAACAGGCATTCCTTTAGGAAACAGAGTCGAAGGGTTTACTATGGAAAATCACCCATGAAGGTGAACAGGCATTCCTTTAGGAAACAGAGTGGAAGGGCTTTCTATGGAAGATCAGCCATGGTGGTGAACAGGCATTCCTTTAGGAAACACAGTCGAAGGGTTTACTATGGAAGATCACCCATGGAGGTGAACAGGCCTTCCTTTACGAACCAGAGTGGAAGGGTTTACTGTGGAAGATCACCCATGGTGGTGAACAGGCATTCCTTTAGGAAACACAGTCGAAGGGTTTACTATGGAAGATCAGCCATGGTGGTGAACAGGCATTCCTTTGGGAAACACAGTCGAAGGGTTTACTATGGAAGATCAGCCATGGTGGTGAACAGGCATTCCCTTGGGAAACACAGTCGAAGGGTTTACTATGGAAGATCAGCCGTGGTGGTGAACAGGCATTCCTTTAGGAAACAGAGTGGAAGGGTTTACTATGGAAGATCAGCCATGGTGGTGAACAGGCATTCCTTTAGGAAACACAGTCGAAGGGTTTACTATGGAAGATCAGCCATGGTGGTGAACAGGCATTCCTTTGGGAAACACAGTCGAAGGGTTTACTATGGAAGATCAGCCGTGGTGGTGAACAGGCATTCCTTTAGGAAACAGAGTGGAAGGGTTTACTATGGAAGATCAGCCATGGTGGTGAACAGGCATTCCTTTAGGAAACACAGTCGAAGGGTTTACTATGGAAGATCAGCCATGGTGGTGAACAGGCATTCCTTTGGGAAACACAGTCGAAGGGTTTACTATGGAAGATCAGCCGTGGTGGTGAACAGGCATTCCTTTAGGAAACAGAGTGGAAGGGTTTACTATGGAAGATCAGCCATGGTGGTGAACAGGCATTCCTTTAGGAAACACAGTCGAAGGGTTTACTATGGAAGATCAGCCATGGTGGTGAACAGGCATTCCTTTAGGAAACACAGTCGAAGGGTTTACTATGGAAGATCAGCCATGGTGGTGAACAGGCATTCCTTTAGGAAACAGAGTGGAAGGGTTTACTATGGAAGATCACCCATGGTGGTGAACAGGCATTCCTTTAGGAAACAGAGTAGAAGGTTTTACTGTGGAAGATCACCCATGGTGGTGAACAGGCATTCCTTTAGGAAACACAGTCGAAGGGTTTACTATGGAAGATCAGCCATGGTGGTGAACAGGCATTCCTTTAGGAAACAGAGTGGAAGGGTTTACTATGGAAGATCACCCATGGTGGTGAACAGGCATTCCTTTAGGAAACAGAGTAGAAGGTTTTACTGTGGAAGATCACCCATGGTGGTGAACAGGCATTCCTTTAGGAAACAGAGTGGAAGGGTTTACTATGGAAGATCACCCATGGTGGTGAACAGGCATTCCTTTAGGAAACAGAGTGGAAGGGTTTACTGTGGAAGATCACCCATGAAGGTGAACAGGCATTCCTTTAGGAAACACAGTCGAAGGGTTTACTATGGAAGATCACCCATGGTGGTGAACAGGCATTCCTTTAGGAAACAGAGTGGAAGGGTTTACTGTGGAAGATCACCCATGAAGGTGAACAGGCATTCCTTTAGGAAACACAGTCGAAGGGTTTACTATGGAAGATCACCCATGGTGGTGAACAGGCATTCCTTTAGGAAACAGAGTGGATGGGTTTACTGGAAGATCACCCATGGTGGTGAACAGGCATTCCTTTAGGAAACACAGTCGAAGGGTTTACTGTGGAAGATCACATTGGCTTAATGAGCTAAAAAGCCATATAGTGTTAGAAAATCAATCAATCATTACGTGTTGTTGAAAATTTATTAAATTACTGGTGTTCCCAAAATACGGAACTTTTTCAATAAAATATAACTGTACATAACATAACGATAGGTTACATACAAGTTGACATACTTTCTAATGCTTACGATAATGGTAATGTATTTGTATTGTACTTTATGAATATTATGTCATATGTAATACATTAATTTTTGCAGTCGCGTGCACAGGAGATTCTTGTCTTGACGCCGACAACACAAAATGCGAGAGTGGCAAATGTGAATGCAAGAATGGGTTGGTCGGGACATTCGTCCATGATACGACTGATTCTAAGTAAGTAAACAAACATATAATTTTGTATTTTCTACATCTTGTATTTCACCTTAAACTGAGGTCCCCACCAAACTGATCCACAAATAAACTTTAAAGTCAAAAAAGACAAAAAAGTCAAAAAAGAAGCACACAAAAAGAACAAGAAGGCGCAAATACTATAAAAGGCACAAAAAAGCACAAAAAAGGAACAAATGAGCATAGATCTGCAGTCGTCGTTTGAATTTAGCAATATTACGGGGATGATGAAATGATTCACGGACCACGCTATTAATGTGCTTCTCGAGTGATAACTGAGTAGTCTACCACAAGGCGAATGGTTTCCCAACAACAAGAAATGGTGAACACCAATCAGTTGGTAGTACAACCAATCCACTACTAATCACTTATCTACTACAATACAACATTTATTTAGAAAAACGTCTACAGTACATAAATACCCTACTCGCTCTGCTACCCGTGGGGATTTCTATATAAAAACTTGTCGTCTAACGTCGTCACACTACTACTACTACTAGGATCGGCATGCTGCATTGTAGCTGCATTTTTAAGAATGCTGTGCCGGCTTGTCAGCAAAATTGCACCGCCACAACTCCCTATCACCCATGACATTTGCTAGATCATCCGCATCTTTAAGGCCAGTGTCCTTTAAGATGCGTCCCTTAGTCATGGGCTGTCCACCATGCTTATTCACTCCATGAGGCTGCCAAAGTACAAGATTATGCACTGGCTGGTCCTCACGGCGAAAGCAATGTCCTGCAAAGCGGAGGCGATTTTGTTCTAGTGTCAAGCTTGGGGGAACCAATGAGACACCTCCAATGTTATATAGTAGTGTCTGGTTGGAGATGTGTGCATTGTACTTGACACAATGAACCCGGCGTAGCATTCTTGTGAATGTGCCATCCAGAGATTTGGTGTCCTCAGCAGTTAGAGCCCAGCATGGACTCCCGTAGAGGAGTACTGGAACTACTGCTGCTCTAAATAATCGGACCTTAAGTTTCCGATTAATTCTCGGTGACTTCCAAATCCTGGAAAGCCTATTCAAGGCTGCCCATGCCTTTCCCTTACGTATTCGAAGGTCCTCACCTGACTTCCGGATCCATGATCCAAGGTAACAGAAGTCGTCCACATGCTCAAGCATACCATCATTTGAGCTTATGCTCATCCGATCAGAGACTTGCTGAGGACTTTCAAAGTTAACTGTCAGAATTTTGGTCTTTCTGGAGTTAATAAAAAGACCAACACTAGAAGCAGCATGTTCTAATGAGCTGAGGAGCCGTTGGGCTCCCTCTAATGATTCTGAGAGTACTCCTAAGTCATCAGCAAAGTCTAGATCAGTCAGGTACTTGGCAGGATTTCCTCGACTTCTGGAGCCAGTAGGTGGAGTTATCATCACCCCATCATCATTATGATGATCTAAGGACATGCGTAGAACATAGTCAACCACAATAATGAACAAGAATGGTGCAAGTGTGTCTCCTTGGAGGACGCCCCATAACACTTCAAATGGTTCTGTGTCACCGTCAACAGTAGACACAAATGTTGTCGAACCATCGTATACTGATCTGATTGCTGCAATAATTTCATCAGGAATCCCATATAATGAAAGTATGCTGAACATACGTGACCGAGAGACTGAATCAAAGGCCTTGAAGAAATCAACAAAGATAAGTACTCTGCGTTGATACCACTGCTTAAGCAGTGGTATCAACGCAGAGTACTAGAAGATGATCTTGGTATCAGGGAACGATATACTCTACCTTTACAAGCGTTTGTTGATAGCTTGATACGAGGCGACGCTGGTCCAACTACTACGGAGGACGATGGTCGTTATATCTAACCGCCAATGTCCCGGGAGCAACTTGCGCGTGGGTTAGACTGTAGAAAATTCACCGCTCGCTATACGCATCGTAATGGTACGTATATGGACTTCTTAACTACTGGTCATCCTATCGACCTACACGATACGAACGATATAGACACCAAAGGGAAATGGTTTATTTAAATATCATACCCAGCGGAAGCGGAACGATAAACTGAGACTCGAACACGAAAATTCTATTCGAAACCGACTCGAAAGTGCAGATGTCGAAGAGCCGGATAAACGCAGCGACTCCACCAAATACCTGGAATTCTTGAGAGAAACCTATCTCGATATCACCAGTCAACAGAATCTAGAAACTCGATATCCTCAAGGTATACATCATGACCGCATGGTAGAACTCAAACGGCTCTATTCCACTATGATGTATCTTACCGCCGATCGATCGCTACCTGTTGTACCGGATAGCTTCGAACGGATGGAGGAATATTGTAAGCTGGAGAAAGATCACTCGCGTTTCCCCTACAAGACGTGCGTTTTTGGTATTATTGCGATGAATGCCCAAGACCCAACCAACAAACGGAAAGACATAAACATCCGCGGAGAAGTTGCTTTAAACACGGTTTTACTCGCTATACTTACGGGAGTTTCGAGCGAAACTTGTTCGATGTATCACCTACGCTCGTTCGACTCAGACGATCCTTAAATAAACCAATGATCAGAGTTTCGGAATACTCGATCAGAACTCCTCATTCCCTAGTGAGACTTCAGACTCTTGATCCTATTAGTATGACGGATCCTCCCGAGCTGTACTCACTGCTCAAAGATCTAGTGTTACCTGAACAATTAGTCGGTGGCACCCCAGTTGTGGGCTTCCTAGATATTAGCCCATTCTACCTAGCCGGATTGGGACGCGGACATTTAATATCGCCGTTTAACCCTTACCATCGTCCCGGCTTAACACGATATAACCTGTCACCAAAGTGGCGGAGAACGTTGTACCAAACGAGTTAAATGCTATTCTACAAAGATCAGAAAGGAAACCTGCGTTTGTTCAGATAAACGTAAGTTGTAACAGCAAGTCCAAGCGATAAACGAATTGTCTTTATCTCAGTTCGATTGTGAAATCCAGAATCTCTAAGAAGATATCGAACTTAGACAACCCCATTCTCTGCGAGAGTTTTTGGATGAACGTATCCAGCTACGAGCGGAGGAAAATCAGCTCGAGGAGAAGCATATCGAAACGGCGGATACCCCGACCATAATCCTACACCTTCTGATGCAATCATATTGCACCCTTCACCCAGGATTTATAGCCCTCCTAGTAAAGTGGCTCGCCCCAAAGAGAAAAGGACTCTTGCTAGCCTCAAAAAACTGCGTAAACGCCGTCTACGTAAGAAAGACTAACTGTTTAGAGTATCTTTATATTTTAGAAACTGTGATTTGTTATATTTTATAGACTTAAATCCCATTTTCTGGGAGCGGTGTAAAAGCTTTTGCGTAATTAGCCGGTTATTTTCCCCGTAAAGTACTCTGTAGTTGGTTTACTGGGCATAAAAAGGCCGTGTCCTTACTGTCCTGGTGTTTTAGAGGACATAAAAGTCATTTCTTCTGTATGTGTACTTTAGAGGACATAATCCGCAATTTTGTGACGCAATAAGCCGGATACTCTTGAAAACAGTGTGGCTACCATGACGACGGCTAACAGCTGATATTGCCACGTCGAACATTTCTTTGTTCTTTGTTCTCTCTTTGTTTGGTCGACCAATCAGAGCGTTTTTTGACTCTGTGTTGGAGGTTGGATACAGAAACTCAGTAGTTCAGTGTATATGTTTTTGCCCAGAGCCTAAGAACACCGGCTTTTGGCACCTCCGTGTTTCAGTCTTTAGCTTAACATTAGTAGGCTTAATTATAGAACGTATATCTGTTATCTAAACATATCATACATATCTTACTTAACATTACTGCTTTTGCTGTCGGTTATTCATTATATTTGTTGATGGAAGATTATATTTGGAATATCAATAGTCAGACACCCCAATCTTCTTGATATACTAAAGGTTAGAGAGACCGGTTACAGATAAACGATTGCGACTTATGTTAAGTGGTGTGAAGTGAATCTAATGCTATTTTATAGGCCCTACATGTATTGTCTGTTATTCTCTTTGTATGTGACTAAAATTAGTGAAGGTCGGCAGATTGGTGTGCAGCATTGTGCAGCATTGTGTATGATTGTGACTGATAACAAAGCATCTCCTAAAGAATGCGCCATATACGTGAATCTATAGCCATCTCATTGCATCTGGTTTAAGTCATAACTCTGTTTACATATTTAGAGCGCCACGTCCTAAAGGAACTGTTAATATTTCCCGAAAGTGAATAATATTTGTCAGAGATTATATATTGCGATCAGTCGAATAATACAGTAGGCTTACACCATCAATCATTAAGCTTCCGAATTCAGTCTCCCGGGTATATCCAGCGGGTGAATGATTGCGCATAGACTGGCTTCGGCTAATGTAGTGTATCAAATACTCGTCATAGGCTAAAGACTATCTATCATCTAAAAGACATCCTAATTTGGCAGGTTAAACTGTCAAAGGTCTTAAAAGCGCAAACAATCGTAAATTAATTATTACATACAAAATAATACGATAGTTTATAGTGACCATAATACAGTATTGTAACAGACAACTTCGAAATAACGGTGGTAGTGAGTATAATTGAATTGATAATAAGTAATATAACGCGAGATAGATTTAGATTAATTCTTTGTAAACAATATTGTCTGTGTAGCCCTCATACTACTACTACTAGATCGAGCGAACTCGGACAGTGGAAATGAGATCCTTCCAGGCTTCCCGATTCTCCATAGTTGTCACAATTTCGTTTCTCCCAAGTTCAGTATCTCTTTCAAGTTGATCTATATATGTTATGGCCGGTCGTCCACGACTACGCTTTCCATGAGTTGGTTGCCAGAAAAGTAGATCTGGTATGACCTCGTCTTTACTTCGCCAGCAGTGCCCACTGAATCTTAATCTGCGTTCACGGAGGGTGGTTGATACAGGTGGTATTGTACCATAAAGCTCGGCGTTTGTCATGTGTTGTCTCCAGCTGATGTTTAGGGCTGCCCTTAGTAGTCTAGTGTAGCAACCATGAATTCGTTGTTCAAGTGATTTAGTCAGTGTCCAGGTCTCACCCCCATATAAAAATACACTTTCCACTGTGGCTCGAAAGAACTTAGTCTTCAGGTGCCTGGAGAGATCTGATTTCCAGATGGTATCCATTTTTGATAGAGCTACCCAAGCCTTTGCTTTCCTAACTTCTATGTCCTTTTTGCTACTCTCTATCCATGATCCAAGGTACTGGAAGTCATCGACCTTCCTTAGTTGATTATTATCAATGGTTGTCAAGTTTCCATCAACATTAAAGGTCATGAATTCGGTCTTTGTAGCATTTATGTGCAATCCAACCTCCTTAGCAGCCCTCTCCACTTTATTTAGTAGAAGCTGTGCATCTGCTAGGGTATTAGAGAGCAGGGCGATGTCATCCGCAAAGTCGGTGTCTGTGACTGTAGTTGCCGGATATCTACTACTTCTGCGTTCTTGAAGTGTGAATCCCAGGTCATCATCCTTTGTGGCCGTCCTCATTGCGTAATCCAGCACAATTACAAATAGTAATGGTGCTAACGTGTCACCTTGCAGTACGCCAGCCAGGATTGAGAAAAACTCAGTTTCACCATCTGGTGAGAGTACCTGCGCTTCTGTGTCACAATATAACAATCCAATGCCAGCAACAATTACTTCTGGTATTCCATAAGCTCTTAGGATTTCAAGCATTTTACCTCTATGGATGGAGTCGAATGCCTTCTTGAAGTTCACAAAAGACATGACAGCGGGGAGATTCTTTGACTTAATTCCTTCAATCAGTCTCCGTAGTGCAAGTATCTGAGCTATTGTTGATCTACTTGGTCGAAATCCGTTTTGGCTCTTACGCAGTAGTTTCTCTATGTGAGGCCTAATCCTATATAGAATCATTTTATAGTATATTTTGGCAGCTACCACAAGCAGACAGATCCCACGATAGTTTGTTGGTATGCCGAGGTCTCCTTTCTTGGGGAGAGGCTTTAGTTGACCTTTAGTCCAAATTGGTGGTGGCTTTTCCCCTTTTAACATCCGGTTGCAAACATTCAATAATGGTCTGTTTAGCACTCCGGTTTTCCATACCTCCGCTGGGATTTCATCTAATCCACTCGCTTTATTATTGGACATGCTTTTAATGCTTCTTTGGAGTTCGGCAGGTGTGAAGTCCACTGTTTCTATAGGTAGTGTCTTGTCATATATTTTCCTTGTAGGGCTGACCTCGATGTTTGGTGGCTGCCCAAGCAAGTTGCCGAAGTGATTTTTCCACTTCCCAACACGTTCTTCAGGACTATCGGCTTTGAGGCGCCCCTTTGCACAACGTTTCCGACCAGATACCTCATTTACAGTTTGCCAGGTAAGTCTTGATTGTTGCTGTATGTGAGCAGTTGTAATTGCTTCAGTTTTATCCTGTATGTACTTTTCCTGGCTGATGTTGTAGGCCAATTTAAGATCGTCCTTAGCTTTCTCAACCTTGTTAATGTTTTCGGTTGTTGGTTGTTCGGTTTTAACTTTGTAGGCTATCTTAAGATCTTCTCTCTTACAAGTAACCTCAGAGTTTTGCCATGGCACATATTGTTTTCGTTTGGGTTTCTGGGGGATATGCCTCTTAGCTGATTCCTTGTGGGCTGTTATTATATTCTGGTATATTGAATTGGTGGATTGGTCTTCATCCATTGACTGAAGTGCTTCAAAGCGGTTTTGAACTTCTACTGTATAAACATCCTTTACAGCATTGTCAGTTCTGAGTTTTTCCCAGTCATATTTGATTTGCTTGCTTGTCCTGGGTTTGCTGGCTCTCAAACTGAGTCTGATCTCTGCAGTCACAATTCTGTGGTCCGAACCAATTAGGTTGAACGAGCTGTATGCCTCGCAGTTGATCATGCTGTTTCTCCACTTTTTGTTTATGAGGATGTAATCCAGTTGTGCTTTGGTTCCATTAGGGTATTGAAAGGTCCATAGCTTCCCCTTACTCTTTTCGAATGTGTTGTTTGTTGGTATCAATTCACATTCTTCCATTAAGTCTAAAAGTAAGTACCCATTTCTGTTAGAACTGGTGTTATAGGTGTAACCCTTGATGTCTTCTGGGCCAATTTGGGCATTCAGGTCACCAGCAATGACTTTAACATTGTGTTTCGGAATGTCCTTTATAAGTCCAGTCAGTTCTTCATAAAACTTGACTGCTTGTTCTGGCTCTGAGGGATTGGTTGGACTGTAGCAACATATAACTGTTGCCTTGGGATTCCCATCAAATGTTGCGATCATAACCCTGGAATTTATAGATTCGATGTTGTTCAAATGGGCTTAGCAGAATTCCTACTCCACCAATTGATGCATTGGCCGAGTTTCTTACTGCTGAGCTTGTTACTAACGTCCATCCATTTCCAATGTCATTGTTGCCATTATTCCCGACACCATGGGGGAAAACGCCGATGCTGGAGGCGGAACTTTTCAGACCACGGAATCCCGGCCAGTCACCGGATATTGGGAGTGGAGAAGGAATACTTTCTTGAATGCAAGATTGCGGTTGAGAAAAGTTTCATTGGTTGGATATAATCTTTAATGTAACTTCCCTACGGTTGAATCTTGAACTAATCTCACTGAATCTTGATTGAGAATAAGTTGGGCTTCCCCAAACCAATACACCAAATATTCACAATAATATAACACGACAATATAAATCCCTACAGTACATTATTTAATTACCCACTGTTCGCTCAGATTTTAACCTAACTAATGTTCCCCAATTTTCCCTCGGTCCTAGTCTCGGTACCGTAGTGTCGGTGTCGGTCGACCCTGTTGCGTGTCCGTCCCACCCTTCCCGAACCCCGAAGGGATCGGTCATCAGGAAAGCGGTACGGCTTGGCTAAGGGTCGGTCAAGTCGGTAGACCCGGTTGCGTGTCCGTCCCACCCTTCCCGAACCCCAAAGGGATCGGTCATCAGGAAAGCGGTACGGCTTGGCTAGGGGTCTGTCAAGTTGGTGGACCCGTTTGCGTGTCCGTCCCATCCTTCCCGAACCCCGAAGGGATCGGTCATCAGGAAAGCGGTACGGCTTGGCTAGGGGTCCATCGGTTCATCACAGGGACCCAACCACCTAAGCTTTCTGAGTCCTTATTCAGGCTCGTAGTCGCTTTGGTAGCCGAGAAGCTGCTCCGAACAGTCGGTAGGCCAGTAGAGTCCGGTCCTTTGTCTTTCGACCCCGTTGCGTGTCCGCCCCACCCTTCCCGAACCCCGAAGGGATCGGTCATCAGGAAAGCGGTACGGCTTGGCAAGGGGTCTGTCAGCCCGTCGTGAGCCCCAACAGTTGGTGGTTTTCCGAGTCCTTATTCAGGCTCGTACTAATGCCGGTTGTGGAACCCACTCCAGGAAGGCAGTCCTCGTCGAACCCTTCCTCTGTTAGTCGGTCGACCCGTCGCAAGTCCCTGGCGTATGTCGGCAGGCTTTCCGAGTCTTTATTCAGGCTCGTACTACCTGCCGGCGACCAGGGACCGCTAAAGGTCTGTCTGTCGGTTCCCGTCGCAAATCCCTGACACAAGCAGCAGACTTTCCGAGTCCTTATTCAGGCTCGTAATAACTGCTGTTGGCCAGGGACCGCTAAGGGCAGTCCTTGTCCCTTAGACCTAGCGAGATACCAAATCCACCTCTACAGGCAGCAGGAAGTTGGCTAGGCCTAATAGTAATCAGGCAAACCTGAATACTGCTTAACTTTGCCTCCCACCCCTGGCCCTTAAATATCTGACATGAGTCCCGTACCCCGTAAGTCGCCCCAATATTCGCCCATAAATCGCCTCCAGTCCATTGAATGTACCCAAATCCCATGTTCCCACACCCAGTAGTGATATCGGAATATTCATTTAAAATAAATCCAAAAAATATTCAACTCGCATTAAGAAAAGTTGAAATACCGCGAACAGTCCCCCCCAATGACCTTCGTGAGGTCTATCGGTAGATCGAATTTGCGTAGGTCATTTCCCATATAAAAAACCCAAATTTTAATATTGCATAGTCTTGATTAATGTTTCCTAGAGTCAGTTTATGTAAATATATAAAAATAAATGTTCGATATAAATGTCTCTGGAATATCCTGGTCCTCTATTTCTTACTCTGATACACCTTTCTCCTCTTCGCCCGTCGACTCTCGTCGATCGCCAGTGCTGGTAGGGGAGCATCAACGTCCATAGTGAGCATCGCTTCAGCTTGTCTCCTGGCGGCTCTTCCTTTCGATGGTAGCGGGATCATATCCGTCCGTCTCTCCAACTCGGTGGTGCGTGCCTCTAGGAACCACTTTCCGTCACCGAACTCTTCCTTATATGAATATAAACGCCGAAGGATCGCGAATGGGCCGAATAATCATGTTGTGCAGAGGTTATAGAGGGTTGGACAAACTGAAACATCATGTCCCGATGTCGCGCAGTAGGGACAATAAAGTATCCCGAGGAGCTGGAGGCACGAATCGGTTACCCGATTTCTCTTACCGCGTGGGCACTGCTCGAACCGCAGTTTCCGCACACCTCCAGTTGCATCTCCCGACCGAAGAATATCGGAATCGGGACACCGGCGTAATACTCAAGTCGTCGGTCGCTTTTAGGAATATTTGCCGTGGCCGGTAGCCCGCGAAAAGCTGGGCTTTGGCATAGTATGTTCTCGTTTCGATAACTTTCTTTATCCCCTGCCGTTTCTGGCGGTGGATCTATTCGGTCTGCTCGGCATACCATCGGGTAAGTCGCATAGGGTCCTGTGGAACGGAAGGGGTCGTTGCCACAGCTGGTCGGCGAAGAGGTGCCGGGGCGTTCGACGGAGGAATTCCGAAGAGCAGCACTGGGATATTGGGTATGGGTATTTCGGAGCAGCACTGGGACCCTTTTCAACCTGTATCGCTGAGCGGGTCCGTTGGGTGCTGGTACTCGGGATCTCCGAAGACCAGTCTTCTCCCCCCGGGAACGGATATGGAGACAACCTCTGACATATGTCGCCGAAGTCGTTTAACTCGAAGGTAGTTACTAGCTCCCTAGCGGGACCACCGGAGCTAAGTGGGGTGGATATGCCTGCTTCCGTCGCAGGTTCGGCCAAGGCGACCCGTTTGGCGGCCAGTTCGTACGCGACTTCCGGATCGAGTTGTCGCTTTGGGGTGGACAGCAGGACGCCTTCCTGTAGCCATAATTCCTCCCCATCCGAAGAAATCAGTGGTTCCTCCGCACCGAGGAGATTAGCAATCGTAGGGATGTCGAACAGTCCATTCTCATCCCAGGATGCGATGACAGTGAGCGTTTTCATCTCTCCCGGTGAAATATTCTCTACCGCTTTGAATGCGTGGTCGATAACTTCGTTCCACTCATAATCGGTAAAGGATCCAGGAACCGCCTTAATGAGACTATCGAGAGTTTTACAGATGAATTTGGCAACTGTGTAAGATTCCATTACGATGTAGATATAGTTCCGTCGATCCGGATTCTCCCACTTGTGGTGGATCGTCCACTTTTTTCTACGTCCTTCCAGCGGCTCTCTCGCTCACTCTTTATTTCTAATTCCGGGTACCCACCATATATCTTATTATAATCCTGGAATTTCTGGGGTTTAAAGTCTATACCGCCGTTTAGCACTGCGAGGTAGCCAATACCGGATTTAGTCCGTCTCACCTCTCGGAATCCATGCATGAATTCTGCGGATCACAACCAGGCTAGCAGTGTTTGGGTGTCGACGCAATGACTAATGGCGTTGAGATCTTCTCAACGGTTTCTTCCGAAAGGCACGTTAGCGTAGTAATTTCGGACGTCCGCCTTTATATCCGACCCGACTTTAATGATGTCGAAATCAAATAGGATCTGTTGGATCTCTGGTGGTAATAGCCAGATCGTTCCGGCTGTCCGCACCTCCTGTTTGGGTGTCGGAAATATTCGACATATCAACACCAAACCGTCCAGGGTTCCGAGGACGACGACCAAGGATCGACCGTATTCCTTCGTCCCATACTTCTCCTGGTAGTCGTCGCGATTCTGGATAACTGATATACATTCCTCTCGCAGCGTCGCCGTACACTCCGCTAGGTTTCCCCAGTGGGCGAGGTACGTACTCTTGTCGTCCACGAAACTTTGGCATCGCGCCAACGTAATCACCTTCGAAGTGGGCGTCGCGTTTCCCTCGTTGTCGTATATCAAACATCGGGATTTGTAGACGCTTTGCCAGAATGTTTCCCAGAACGACAACTCCTCTCCTCCGGTTGCCTTTGCGTTCCGAGTTCATTTCAGTCTCGTACTAACATCGGTCAACCGGAGCTCTCGTAGATTCCGGGAATCCGGTCCCTCTCACCCAGAGAATTTAACGACTCGCACATTCTCATTTATCAGGGCGTTCCATTTTGTATCAAAGTTAGGAGATCCAGGCTGTGGATATTCCAATAAATCGAGTGTATTACGTATTTTAGTGTATTACGCATCTAGGTCCCTGAACAGGCAGTACTCTGCTAATCTACAGGAGCTAATAAACCAACAGGTTGATGCCATCAGTGATGCTGACGACAGCAGGCAATCATCCCAGGCATGGAAATCGATCAATCTGCTTACTGGGCGGAAAAGCCAACCAACCACCAGAGGCTGAATCACCAGCCGATCGCCTCAATGGTTGGAAAGCCCACTTTGAAAAGCTCCTCAATAATGACAGGGTGAGGGTATTGCCTGATAACTTTATAGAAGTAAAAGTGTCTGAGTCTGTACTCCCAGATATTCCCATTGGCGATATCTCCTTTGCAGAAGTGAAGGCTGCTGCAAAGAGCATTAAGACCAATCGTGCCAGTGGAGTAGATGGTGTTCCCCCTGAGGTCTTTAAAATACCTGAGTGTTTAAAGCTTATCTATCCCATCATAGTAGACATGTACCGAACAACAAGAGTCCCACAAGAAATGAAAACAAATAAGTTGGTGCCAGTTCCCAAGAAGGGCAACCTAACACTCTATGGTTCTTTTCGGAGAATCTCATTGATCTCGATTGCTGCAAAGCTATACAATAGGATTCTATTAAATCGCATCAGGGATCCCATTGAGAGACTGCTCCGTGGAAATCAGAATGGGTTCCATAAAGGTCGTGGGACCATGGAGCCCATTTTGGCACTTAGGAACTTCTTCAAGGCCTTTGATTCAGTCTCTCGCTCACGTATGTTCAGCATTTACTTTCATTATATGGGATTCCTGATGAAATTATTTCAGCAATCAGATCAGTATACGATGGTTCGACAACATTTGTGTCTACTGTTGACGGTGACACAGAACCATTTGAAGTGTTATGGGGCGTCCTCCAAGGAGACACACTTGCACCATTCTTGTTCATACTACTACTAGGATCGGCATGCTGCATTGCAGCTGCATTTTTAAGAATGCTGTGCCGGCTTGTCAACAAAATTGCACCGCCACAACTCCCTATCACCCATGACATTTGCTAGATCATCCGCATCTTAAAGGACACTGGCCTTGAAGATGCGGATGATCTAGCAAATGTCATGGGTGATAGGGAGTTGTGGCGGTGCAATTTTGTTGACAAGCCGGCACAGCATTCTTAAAAATGCAGCTGCAATGCAGCATGCCGATCCTACTACTCGCCGAGAATTTGGCGATTTGGGTCCATATTTTCAATTATGTCCGTTGCAAATTTAAGTAAGTTAATTATAAATCCAGAAAGTCTGATTCTATAGTGACTGCAGAATAATTCAGTTTATTAATTATTATTGCTATATAGGCATCTACCATCTTATTGCTACTACATTCAGTATTTGCAGTTACTATAGCTATACAATTATATCCAACCAGTTTTTTGACTTTTTATGTCCTCTTCTTTTTCCAATTCTTTTCTTTCTACATTTTATACATTTTTTTTGTCTTTTTTCATTTCTCATTTATTATTTCACATTTCATTATTTCATCACATTTCATCATTTATTTCCACACTTATTTCACATTTCATTTATTTCCATTTCATCATTGAGGTTATAGCACCCCGGCTATCATCATTTGTTATAAGCGCAGCACCAGGGTGCGCATCATTACATTTTCATCATCATACGCGTCATCATTCAGTTTATAGTAGGGTTGTCTGTTTCTTTTCATCATTTCCAACTACATTCAACCATCTTCTTTGGGAAATTTTCGTTGTGGAAGGGGTGTTACGCGGCAATCTGGGATCTACAGCTGGGCTAGTTACACCGCCTACGCCCCAAACTGCACACGTAACAGACAATGAAGATGCTGGAAGTGAAGTCACGTGGAATGCACCAGGGACCCACCAGAATAACACTCCCAACAACATAAAGCTCAGCCGACGAAGTCATGTGGGATGGGGTTACGCCACATTCTGGGATCTACAGCTGGACTAGTTACACCGCCTACGCCCCAAAATCCATGCAATGGTCCCACCAGAATAACGCGACTGAGAAACATAAAACCTCTATCGACGAAGTCATGTGGATGCACCATGGACCCACCAGAATAATGGGATAGAGGGGGTGTTGCGCGGCAATCCGGGATCTACATCTGGACTAGTTACACCGCCTGCGCCCCAAAATCCACGCAACGGTCCCACCAGAATAACGCGACTGAGAAACATAAAACCTCTATCGACGAAGTCATGTGGATGCACCATGGACCCACCAGAATAACGGGATAGAGGGGGTGTTGCGCGGCAATCCGGGATCTACAGCTGGACTAGTTACACCGCCTACGCCCCGAACTGCATACGCAACGGACAACACAATACAACACAATGGATACAATGAATTCCACTTCAAATCTTTACCATTTCCAATAATCCAATGTCGTTGGTCCTGATGACCAAAATCAGGGTAAACAACACATAAACGACCCTGCGTCAGTCGAAACATCTGCAGGGTGATGCTGGACTCCACATAACACACGAGGAAACACAAATACCATTGCGTGGTTACAGTTGGTTTAAGGGGGTCCATAATTCATTGTCAGTAAATCACATTTAAAAGAGTTTGTCAACAGGAAGAGAAGGGTTTAAACGGGTTTAGCATTGTCACCAATGTCTGCAGCAGGATCCTGAGTAGGGAACTTATTACCTCTCGTAGAGTCACCACTGTCATTGCCTTCGAGAAGGCACAGTCTCTGGATAGGGCGTTGGTAGTGGCCCTTTGCCGTTCGTATCGTCACAGTTCTCGCAAGTCCGTCTTTACTTGGAGTTATTGCCACGACTCGCGCCACAGGCCAGTGGACGCGGTCTTTGAGGTCTTCCTTCACTAGCACCATGTCGCCAACTGCGACGTTCCTATAGGTGTTGTTCCACTTCCTCCTGGTCCGGAGGGTTATGAGGTACTCTTGGGCCCAGATTCTCCACCAATGCGCTGCCAACGCTTGGGCCTTCTTCCAATTGGTAGGTCTCGCGATATCATTGGGATCTGGGAACATCGCCTCTGGAAGAATGTTGGTTTTGGGTCTTCCGAGTAGATGGTTAGGTGTAAGAGGCTCCCGATCTGTGGGGTCGTCGTGAATAGGTACGATGGGCCGGTTGTTTAGGGTAGCCGTGATCTCGCAGAATGTTGTGCGAAGGGTGTCGTGGGTTACCCGGGTGTCCCCTAATGCGACGCGCATGGATCGTTTTACCAAGTCGATGAGCTTCTCCCATACCCCGCTCGTATGGGGTGCCAAGGGTGTTTGGAAGTGCCATTGTATATGGTGTTCCCTCCAGACTTGGGATGCGGTCTCTTCGGTGAACCATCCCTCGATCGCCTCTCTAAGTTCTCTTTCTCCTCCCACGAAGTTTGTACCATTATCGGAGTACATATGACGACATGTTCCATTGTTTGCCACGAACCGACACAGGGCGTTGATAAATGCGTGTTGCGTAAGGTTCACTACGAGGTCTAGGTAGATTGCCCTAGACCTAAGGCATGTAAAGATGGCTCCCCAGCATTTGATGTTGGATCGTCGCTCGATGACTGTAAATGGTCCGAAACAGTCTACTCCAGTTACGTAGAACGGCGGGGAATCGGACTGCAGTCGTGTGGCTGGTAGGTCGGCCATTCTTTGTGTGAGCGGTGGCGCTAGATATCTTCTGCAGGGAAAACAACGCTTTAACACTTTCCGGATCAGTGGCTTGATGTGGGTGATCCAATATCTTTGCCGTATATTAGCCATAATCCAGTTCTGTCCCGCGTGATGGTTTTCCTCATGACACTGTTGGATTAATAGCCTGGCTAGTGTTGACGTTCCGGGCAGAAGCGCTGGGTATTTGACTTCGTATTCAACCGGGGCGTTTGCCATCCGGGTATTCAGTCGAATCAGTCCGTCTTCTCCCATCATGGGTCTCAATTGATATACTGGGCTGTCCGGTTTCAAGGTCTTGCCCGCACTGAGTTGTTCCCACTCATCGGGGAAACTTTCTTTCTGGACATATCTAACAATACACTTCTCCGTAATGATGAGTTCTTGTATACTTCGTCGAACTACCGGTTTGTTGTCCTTCCACCGCAGGAAGTTGCGAAGGGTTAAGACGTGGTGGATGAGATGTCTCATTGAGGAGGTTCGCTCTAGCAATAGTTGTAAAGACGCCGCTGGTTGCGTGATAGTCGCGATATTATAGTGCCTGCCCGAGTCCTTTGCAGGCTCGGTCAGACAACTATAGATCTCCACTGTGGCGATTCTATGGACTTTACGGATCTCCTTGTTGTCTTCGGAGTATTTTCCGCTATCTAGTTCGGGATCGAATCGGGTGCTCCAGGTTAATTGTGGCTGCTGTAGGAATTCCGGGCCTGTAAGCCAGAGTTTACTTTTACCGAGTTGTCGTGGGGTGGCGCCTCTGCTCGATAAGTCCGCTGGGTTTTCTTTCCCGTTTACATGGTGCCACTGTTCTCGGCCGGTGCACTGTTTTATCTCAGTGGCTCGGTTCGCTACAAACGTGGTATGTCGCCGTGATGGTGAGTGGAGGTAGTAGAGTACGATACTCGAATCGACCCAGAAATGCTGCGATTCGATGGGGATTCGTAAGTTCCGCATGATCATGCGGTTCTGCCTCACTGCCCAAACTGCGGTCTGTAGCTCGAGTCTCGGTATCGTTGCTACGAATTCCCCGGATACCGTCTTAGCCTTAGAGAATAAGAAGCTCGTATCGCCGTTTCCATCCTGACTTAATCTTCTTAGGAAGGTAACTACGCCGATTCTGGTATTCGATGCGTCCAAGAAGGTATGGAGCTGGAATATATCGGTGGGTAGTTTATCGAGGAAGAACGGTCGAGGGATCCGCATAAGATGTAGATGTTCGAGTTGTTCCGTCCACTTTCTCCATTTGACACTGAGGTGTGGGGGGAGTTCTTCGTCCCAACCCAGTCCTTCTATCCACATTTCTTTGATCAAATTCATTCTGGCCAATGTTACTGGAGGATATGAAGTTTAGTGGATCGAATATAGCACTCTTTATAGACAGACATCCCCTTTTTGTCATGGGCTTGGGTAGGGGGTTATATTTGAAGATGAATTCATCCAATTCTATGTCCCATTCAATACCGAGTACACGGTGATCCACACCCTCGGAATACATTTTATTGTCGTCCAGTCTGATTTCCTCCGGGAACTTTTCCATAAGTTCCTTATCGTGGGATCTAAACTTTACGAGAGGGAAACCTCCTCTCTTTAAACATTCCACCATCCCCATCGCCAGCTGATATGCCTCGTCAACATTATCGGCACCGGCGCAGCCGTCGCCTACGTAGAAGCATCGTCAGATGGTCTCTATGACTGTCGGAGGGAACTCGTTTTCGCACATAGCCGCTGTTTTCTTCAGCATGTCACTACATGCCACCGGCGAGTCCTTAGCGCCGAAGATCCTGACAATCATGCACATTACGTCCACATCCTTCAAGGTGAGTTGACTTATCTCCTGTGGAGTTAATGTTTTATCTGTCCATAATATACGTAGACAGTCTGAGTCTCTTGGTAGCGTTCGGACCTGGTGGAACATTGCTTTGATGTCGCAGGTGAAGGCTATTCGGTTTTCCCTGAACCTGATCAACACGCCGATGAGTGTACTGTAGATGTTGGGCCCTGTATAAAGTTGGCTGTTCAGGGATTCGCCCTGATACATAGCCACAGCATCATTTACTACCCGGATTTTACCACCCTTCCGGGCTTCTACCACATAGTGGGTTGGGAGATAATACATCCGTCTACCCCCCTGCAGTTCATTCCGGGGTACCATTTCTGCCAATCCATCTTCTAGATATCCTTTAATTACATTATTGTATTTCTCCTTTATCTCGGGTAGGTCGTTTAACCGGCGTAGGATCCCCTTAAGCCTCCTAAGGGCCATGCTGGCATTATTCGCCATTGGTCTATCTGGGTCTTTCCACAGCATGGGCGAACACCAATGTCCGTCTTTGAACGTGGCCTGATCAAGGACGTCGATACAATATTATCTTCCTCGGACGGGTTCTCGTCCTTTTCAGCAAACTCTTGGGTCTCTAAGTTAAAGTATTTGGTCATTTCCTGCTGGGTTTTTTCAGTTTCTAGGAATAAATCCTCGTCCAGGTCGGTTGCGGAACAGTAGCCCACAGATGTTACATTCTCATTAATCTGACATTTAGGGAGATAGGTATAGGTGTCGGTAGTCTCCTCTTTGATGCCGCAGAGTGTCCATCCCATGATCGTGCGTTCTGCATAAAAGCCATCTTCCGGCTTCACGGATCGGGCTACGTCTCCGGTTGGTATATGTAACTCCGGTGTGTCAAGTCCGATTAGTAGGGTAATTCGGTTTACGTCCAATGGCAGGCATCGTAGATCTACATCTTCCCAGTCTAGCTGTATGAGGGGTGCGTATTTGGATGATTGTCGGAACCGCACTCGGAGATCGGTGTGTACCAGAGCATTCTTGATCGTCAGTTTGACTGTCTCGTAACCCTTCATAACCCCTTCCATCTTGAGTTGTACCTCCCCGGACTCCACTTCTCTATGGTCGGTAATAGTTTGTATGGGCCGTTTGCAAGGTTCGTAGTCTAGGCCTAGTTGTTCGAGGAAATCCCGGTCGATGATGGTTCCATCCGACCCGTTGTCAAGGGACGCGAGCGTTGTTAAGGATTTCCCGACCCCTTGAAATCTTACTGGGATTACTTTGGCGAAGACCATGTATCGGCGGTTTATAAGATTGATCGTAGCAGAGATATTTGTCACATGTGATACATCGGTGGAGGTCTTAAACGGATTGGTTTCCCTCCGTTGAATCGTCCGGGTACCCTTTGAGACGTGATTCGTTTCTCCTCTCCATTTGGATTCGATCCGGAACGGGAGGGTGGTAAAATCGAAGTTCGCAGGGATGTGGAGGAGTGTGTGATGACGTAGGTCATTACAGACTGCGCAGCACGATCTTTGGTCGCAATCCCGAACGTAGTGACCTGTCCCGAGACACCGGAAGCATCCTCGGTGTTTCATTATCGCCTCGAAGCGTGGAACGAGTTCAGCAAACTGGAACTTTCTGCAGAATTCCACCTTATGTTTCTCTCCACAGAAGAGACATAGAAGGGAGGTTATGGTGCCTTCCCTTTCGGGTGCCCAATTCGATAGATAACACGCCCATTCCTTGGCTGATGTCGGTTCCTCGTAGTCCTCGTCGTCGGAATCCTCGGCCATGGTGATGGCCATCGTACTCACCGGAGGGGGGCGGAATCTCGGTTTCGGAGTTGGTGCCCTGCTCCTAGAGTTGTTCTCTATTCCGTCTAACTTGGAGAGACTTTGTTTGGAGAACATCGAGTCATTCATGGCTTCGGAGATATCATCTAGGAATGCCGACATTTCGAGGAAACTGGGATCTCGATCTGGGTGTCTGCGTCGGAGATCTACGCATTTATACGCCCACTTGCTTTGCAGCCATCCGGGGAACTTTCGGGCAATCTGTCCAGCTTCACACTACAGCTGAGCAACAGGTATGAGGCTCTTGCCTCTGAGGCGGCAGATCACTGTGAGGGCTATACTGCCTTTACAGAAGCAGTTAAGTTAGCAGCTGCAGAAACAGTTCCTGTATACCCTCGAAACTGGAAAAGGGCCCCCTGGACTGACAACAAAATTCAGAAGTGCCGAAATGACCTTCATAAGGCGCAGAAAGAGTCCCGACTCAAACATACTACAGCGGCCAAGAATGCAGTTAAGGCTGCATCTAGGTCCCTGAACAGGCAGTACTCTGCTAATCTACAGGAGCTAATAAACCAACAGGTTGATGCCATCAATAATGCTGACGACAGCAGGCAATCATCCCAGGCATGGAAATCGATCAATCTGCTTACTGGGCGGAAAAGCCAACCAACCACCAAGGTTAAGGCTGAATCACCTCAATGGTTGGAAAGCCCACTTTGAAAAGCTCCTCAAAAATGACAGGGTATTGCCTGATAACTTTATAGAAGTAAAAGTGTCTGAGTCTGTACTCTCAGATATTCCCATTGGCGATATCTCCTTTGCAGAAGTGAAGGCTGCTGCAAAGAGCATTAAGACCAATCGTGCCAGTGGAGTAGATGGTGTTCCCCCTGAGGTCTTTAAAATACCTGAGTGTTTAAAGCTCATCTATCCCATCATAGTAGACATGTACCGAACAACAAGAGTCCCACAAGAAATGAAAATAAATAAGTTGGTGCCAGTTCCCAAGAAGGGCAACCTAACACTCTATGGTTCTTTTCGGGGAATCTCATTGATCTCGATTGCTGCAAAGCTATACAATAGGATTCTATTAAATCGCATCAGGGATCCCATTGAGAGACTGCTCCGTGGAAATCAGAATGGGTTCCGGAAAGGTCGTGGGACCATGGAGCCCATTTTGGCACTTAGAAGGATAATTGAAGAGTTATCAAAAAAGAAAGACAGGCATCTGGCTGTTATCTTTGTTGACTTCTTCAAGGCCTTTGATTCAGTCTCTCGCTCACGTATGTTCAGCATACTTTCATTATATGGGATTCCTGATGAAATTATTGCAGCAATCAGATCAGTATACGATGGTTCGACAACATTTGTGTCTACTGTTGATGGTGGCACAGAACCATTTGAAGTGTTATGGGGCGTCCTCCAAGGAGACACACTTGCACCATTATTGTTCATTATTGTGGTTGACTATGTTCTACGCATGTCCTTAGATCATTATAATGATGATGGGGTGATGATAACTCCACCTACTGGCTCCAGAAGTCGAGGAAATCCTGCCAAGTACCTAACTGATTTAGACTTTGCTGATGACTTAGGAGTACTCTCAGAATCATTAGAGGGAGCCCAACGGCTCCTCAGCTCATTAGAACATGCTGCTTCTAGTGTTGGTCTTTTTATTAACTCCAGAAAGACCAAAATTCTGACAGTTAACTTTGAAAGTCCTCAGCAAGTCTCTGATCGGATGAGCATAAGCTCAAAGGATGGTATGCTTGAGCATGTGGATGACTTCTGTTACCTGTGATCATGGATCCGGAAGTCAGGTGAGGACCTTCGAATACGTAAGGGAAAGGCATGGGCAGCCTTGAATAGGCTTTCCAGGATTTGGAAGTCACCGAGAATTAATCGGAAACTTAAGGTCCGATTATTCAGAGCAGCAGTAGTTCCAGTACTCCTCTTCGGGAGTCCATGCTGGGCTCTAACTGCTGAGGACACCAAATCTCTGGATGGCACATTCACAAGAATGCTACGCCGGGTTCATTGTGTCAAGTACAATGCACACATCTCCAACCAGACACTATATAACATTGGAGGTGTCTCATTGGTTCCCCCAAGCTTGACACTAGAACAAAATCGCCTCCGCTTTGCAGGACATTGCTTTCGCCGTGAGGACCAGCCAGTGCATAATCTTGTACTTTGGCAGGCTTATGGAGTGAATAAGCATGGTGGACAGCCCATGACTTTCTTGAGACGCATCTTAAAGGACACTGGCCTTAAAGATGCGGATGATCTAGCAAATGTCATGGGTGATAAGGAGTTGTGGCGGTGTAATTTTGTTGACAAGCCGGCACAGCATTCTTAAAAATGCAGCTGCAATGCAGCATGCCGATCCTAGTAGTAGTAGTAGTAGTACTTGTTCCTCCTTATTTAATGGTTTCAGAGTGTAGTAGGCGTCTTTCATGGAATCCGAGAACTCTTGGATATTCTGTGGGTCCCCTAGGGATCCAGCGTCCTGTATCAGTTTCTCGAGCGTCTTATTAATTATAGTTCCGATGTTTCCGTATCTTTTGTCTAGAGTTTTCCATGCATCGTAATACGCTTCGTGAGATCCTCCCTCGAAACATTTAATGATTCGACGTGGTTTGTCACCCAGGTATTGGGATAAATATACCAGTTTTTGTGCGTCGGTTATATCCGTTGACCCGATCTGAGCGAAGAACCGTTTCTTGAATCCGAGGTAATCAACGGGGTCTCCCTTGAAGGTGCGGATCTCCATCTTGGGCATAGCCAGGCGGTTTTCCAATGCTCGGATGATGCCGACGTCGTCTGAACTGGAATGACTAGGAGGATTATAGTTATTAACACTCTCTCCCATGCACGATGGATCGGTGAGAGGTGGAGTTTTAATGATGACGCGGTTACGGATTTTCGGTGTGGATGTAAACGGATTGTTGGATCGAGGGGTGGCGTCCCGTTCCGAGTCCTTTTCAGGCTCGTACTGGGGAACGCTCGGTGCCGTGGGATTGGATGGGAAATAAGGTTCCTCATTCTTAAATGTAACCGGTGGGGGATGGAATACCGGTGCTTGTGCCGATAACATGGACCGTATGTTTGGCGGGAACTCAGGTTTTGGAGGTTTCGCAGTCAGTGGCGTGAATGACTTTTCTAATTCCGGGACTGGGATTGGTTCATAGTCCTGTTCTATACCCCTTTCCCAGTCCTCATATAGTTGGAGGTCCCGTTCTATGAGTGCGGCCTCGTAGTCTGCGAGTTTAGCGATGTCCGCATTCTTTTTGTGAACAAGAATCGCTTGGGCCTCGGCACTTCGTTTACACATTTCGGCCTCTTGTTTCCGTGTCTCGGCCTGTTGTTCAGCCTCTACTTTACGCATTTCGGCCTCTTGTTTTTGACGTTCGGCCTCTTGTTTCCGTGTCTCGGCCTGTTGTTCAGCCTCTACTTTACGCATTTCGGCCTCTTGTTTCCGTGTCTCGGCCTGTTGTTCGGCCTCTACTTTACGCATTTCGGCCTCTTGTTTTTGACGTTCGGCCTCTTGTTTCCGTATCTTGGCCTACATTTCGTCCTCCTGTTTATGTCTCTCCTCAGCTAATACATCCTGTTCAATCTGTAGTTGGACATAATCATCTTCCATTCGAGCTTTAAGGGCCAGTGCCCTCTGTTCTCGTAGCTGATCTCGGAGTGGTTGACCCCCTTGAGAACTGCGCGCTGAACCAGATATCTCGCTCCTAGCGCCGGAGTGCTGGTGCCTCGAGGACCCAGTTCTTTTTCGCTGAACCATGGTCCTGATTCCAGAGGTCCGTACCGATTCTGCGTCCGCACTTTCAGTTCGTTTATAATACTGTTCCTCGTAGCCCCTTACGAGGCTGAGGGTCCTCCGATGTTGCTTGCGGAACTCGTCCAGATGTGCGACGTGTTCTTCCAGTCTGGGGTAGTTTCCCAGATCGGTGGCGGGAATGAGTTCCTGATATGCCTGTATCATCCTCTCATATCGTTGTAGGATACTTCAGATATTCTGTAATTGAGTCTGTATATCGCTGACATAATATGAGTCTGTATATCTTTAGCTGTTTCTCGATGCGGTGGTATGCTCGAGTCACTCCACCTTTGAGAGCTCCCAGTCGACGAGCCATGTTCTTCACATTCGGTACCTCGTCGGCTTCCGAGTCTGTGTGGGGGTCCATTTCATCAGTATCGGAGACGTTATTCGTCGTCATTCTAGCGCCTCGTTGATCGCCAGATATGCGATATCGTAAAATAGTTCTTCGTAGGTCTCGTATTCAGCTTGGACCACCCGAACAGTAATCCTGAATTGTCCGACGTTCGTTCCTTGTACTTCAACTTCGACGTGCCAGATCTCAACTTGGATTATATCAATAGGTTTGATCGATACTTCCATTCCCTGTTAACGACTCTCTATATGTGATCTGCCGACTACGAGTTTTTTAGTTCGAGTTTGTAATTTGATTGAACCATGGCTTTGTCTTAAATCAAATACCAGAGTTTCCTCGTAGTGGGTGCTGGGAAAGCACGGAGAGAGTTTGAAGAGTACTGTAGGATTCCCAACTTCCACCAGTTGAAGTTGGCCGCGTCTTATTCTCAATTTTGTTGCCGTTATTCCCGACACCATGGGGGAAAACGCCGATGCTGGAGGCGGAACTTTTCAGACCACAGAATCCCGGCCAGTCACCGGATATTGGGAGTGGAGAAGGAATACTTTCTTGAATGCAAGATTGCGGTTGAGAAAAGTTTCATTGGTTGGATATAATCTTTAATGTAACTGTAACTTCCCTACGGTTGAATGTTGAACTAATCTCACTGAATCTTGATTGAGAATAAGTTGGGCTTCCCCAAACCAATATACACCAAATATTCACAATAATATAACACGACAATATAAGTCCCTACAGTACATTATTTAATTACCCACTGTTCGCTCAGATTTTAACCTAACTAATGTTCCCCAATTTTCCCTCGGTCCTAGTCTCGGTACCGTAGTGTCGGTGTCGGTCGACCCTGTTGCGTGTCCGTCCCACCCTACCCGAACCCCGAAGGGATCGGTCATCAGGAAAGCGGTACGGCTTGGCTAAGGGTCGGTCAAGTCGGTAGACCCGGTTGCGTGTCCGTCCCACCCTTCCCGAACCCCAAAGGGATCGGTCATCAGGAAAGCGGTATGGCTTGGCTAGGGGTCTGTCAAGTTGGTGGACCCATTTGCGTGTCCGTCCCACCCTTCCCGAACCCCGAAGGGATCGGTCATCAGGAAAGCGGTACGGCTTGGCTAAGGGTCGGTCAAGTCGGTAGACCCGGTTGCGTGTCCGTCCCACCCTTCCCGAACCCCGAAGGGATCGGTCATCAGGAAAGCGGTACGGCTTGGCTAGGGGTCCGTCGGTTCATCACAGGGACCCAACCACCTAGGCTTTAGGAGTCCTTATTCACGCTCGTAGTCGCTTCGGTAGCCGAGAAGCTGCTCCGAACAGTTGGTAGGCCAGTAGAGTCAGGTCCTTTGTCTTTCAACCCCATTGCGTGTCCGTACCACCCTTCCCGAACCCCAAAGGGATCGGACATCAGGAAAGTGGTACGGCTTGGCAAGGGGTCTGTCAGCCCATCGTGAGCCCCAACAGTTGGTGGTTTTCTGAGTCCTTATTCAGGCTCGTACTAACGCCGGTTGTGGAACCCACTCCAGGAAGGCAGTCCTCGTCGAACCCTTCCTCCATTAGCCGGTCGACCCGTCGCAAGTCCCTGGCGTATGTTGGCAGGCTTTCTGAGTCCTTATTCAGGCTCGTACTAACTGCCGGCGACCAGGGACTGCTAAAGGTCTGTCTGTCAGTTCCCATCGCAAATCCCTGACACAAGCAGCAGACTTTCCGAGTCCTTATTCAGGCTCGTAATAACTGCTGTTGGCCAGGGACCGCTAAGGGCAGTCCTTGTCCCTTAGACCTAGCGAGTTACCAAATCGCAAACCTGAATACTGCTTAACTTTGCCTCCCACCCCTGGCCCTTAAATATCTGACATGAGTCCCATACCCCGTAAGTCGCCCCACTATTCGCCCATAAATCGCCCCCAGTCCATTGAATGTGCCCAAATCCCATGTTCCCGCACCCAGTAGTGATATCGGAATATTCATTTAAAATAAATCCAAAAAATAGTCAACTCGCGTTAAGAAAAGTTGAAATACCGCGAACAGTCATTGTACTTCATGGCAGTGTCTTCATGACAAATCCGATGTTCTTGGATGCAGATGATGTCGATGTTATATTCCATTGCCAGAGCGACCATGTCACCCTGTTTGGTATGTGCTTTCAGCGTGCGTGCGTTCATTGTAGCAATCTTTAGTGTCTTTTTACATTTCAACAGGTTGGTTCTTCTTTCTTCTCGGTCTTCTGTTGCAGTAGCCAATTTATCGACCGCAGCCTGGTGTACTACCTAGGGACGCGGTCCTTGTTGACCCGGGCGACGACCAAGCCGGTATTTCTCCTGGAGGGTTCTCATACTCATATCTTTCAGTTGCGGGAGTAAACCGCTTGTGGTCGCAACTCCTACAAGCGTCTTCGCAGTAGATCGCCGTTGGTTTATTACCTTCCGCCGACCTTGTCAGCATGTCTAGCCATTGGTTGATTACCTTCCGCCTATCCATGGCCTACAGCCCTGATGCCGACTGTAGGGGTCATTTTGTTACACCCTGAACCAAGTGTGCCTCCTGGGTTAGGTTACCTAACACTGGTAGAGGAGCATCCAGTATAGACAGGGCGGGGCGTGTATCATCTCTAATGCAGATGCGTATCAAGCCTTTGCCTTCAATGGTGCCCTAGGCACTATAGCCCTCAATGACTTATTTAGTTGACGGGGCTGAACCAACCCACTCTTGATCAACTAAATAATGAATAGGCTATGCTTATTGGGCCTGCCCTACTGGGCTGGCAGCTACAGGTAGTACCACATTACTGCCATAGTGGTAGCAGGATCTGGGGACCTGACCTGACCTGATCATTGTCCTCATCATTGTCTATAATTGTGACTTTAACGTTCTCCTTCCTCTTTCCTCTAGAGAAGGCTGTGTAAAGTTGACCATGAGCGAATACCGACTTAGGTAGGTAGATTCCAACTCTCTAATTCTCCTGGCCCTTCTCCTGGCCGCATTGTAAATTTTGAAAGGTTTCTCAAAAGGAATGGCGCATTTTTAGCAAAAAGTATTATTTTGGAACCATAGGCTTCGACGTAATGTCCAAAATTTCAAATTCCCGGCTGAATTCACAACTGAACTGAACTCACATCAAAAACTTCAGAACTCACAACAATAATACGATAAAAAATGTTTTAAAGCTGCATGTCAATCTTCGTGTGATTTTAATATTTACCTGATAGGAAATTGCCTCCTGACAATAGTGAAGGGAAGCTCATTGCTTCTGCCATGGTGCGGAATCCTGGGCAGGAATACTCGTAGACCCTTGTTCGTCCCAACGGCAACCTCACACTCGATAGCCCTACCCATCATCTGAATCACTATCATCCTTGTCCCTTCCTCAAGCAACTGTTGGGTCCAGCCTGGAGGTTTCGTAGCAACATCACTGGACAGCCAGACTTCAGGATTAAACGATGATCAGGAAGGCCAGAGGGAGTGAGCGAATTGATGAATTCTGAAGGAAGAGTATCTTCATTGTTGTCTTCAAGAATAGAATCGGCAGATAGATTTTGGCTTTGATTCACCAGGAAATTTGCTGATGCATTGATCGTTTATTTCCTTGACATTCTTGTTTAATGGAGTATAATATACTCCATGGTGCTATATATTATATAGCGCCATTGATTATATTGTCTGATCCGTGACAGCCATACTCCAAGTTTGGGAATGTAAGGTTGATCAAATCCTTCACTGATGTAGTAAGGTGATTTAATGGTATTTTGATCTTGTTCTCGCCCTCCTCTTCATATGTCTTTTCACGCCATTCCCCAACTTGAGAAGATAACTGGAGAATTCCAACTCACCAGGATCAGTTCGCATATTTTGTGTCAGCCTGTGCTCCTTCATGCAAGGGTAGAGATGAGACATTTGTACACATGCTCGAACTATCTGTGGTCGACCACCCCTCTTAACCACCGGCTGAGTCTGCCTGGGGTCGCCGCCAAGACAAACCACCTTTCCACCCCTCGGTTCATCACAATCCATAATGTCCCGCAGACTCCTATCCACACACTCAATAATAAACCGATGCACACTGAAAATCTCGTCCCAGATGATGAGTGAACATGCCCTGATCAGCTTTGCTAGATCGCTCTGAGCCTTGATGTTGCATGTGGAGTCTTCCATTATGTTAATTGGAATTTTGAAACAGCTATGTGCCGTCCTTCCCCCTTCCAGATTTTGTGCAGCCAAACCTGTGCTGGCCACCATGAGTACAATTCCTCCCTCAGCCCTGATCTTGGCACCAATAACGGTGAATGTGAACGTTTTTCCATATCCACCAGGAGAATTGATAATGAATTGTTTTGTGCGTCCATGACCTGAAGTCTCTGCATTTACTGTTTGGAAGATCTCCCCACATAGTGCTGACTGTGCCTCGTTCAACTTAGGCTGTTCGCGCTTTCAGACCTTTAGCAGTTTAACCTGCCAAATTTGGATGTCTTCTAGATAATAAATCGACTTTAGCCTATGACGAGTATTTGATACACTACATTAGCCGAAGCCAGTCTATGCGCGACCATTCACCCGCTGGATATACCCGGGAGACTGGATTCGGAAGCCTAACCTTATTGCGGTGTAGGCCTACTGTATTATTCGACTGATCGTAATATATAATCTCTGACAAATATTATTCACTTTCGGGAAATATTAACAGTTCCTTTAGGATGTGGCGCTCTAAATATGTAAACAGAGTTATGACTTAAACTAGACACAACAGGATGGCTATGGATTCACGTATATAGCGCATTCTTTAGGAGATGCTTTGTTATCAATCACAATCATACACACTACTGCACAATACTGCACACCGATCTGCCGACCTTCACTAATTTTAGTCACATATAAAGAGAACAACAACCGACTCATGTAGTGCCTATGAAATAGCATTAGATTCACTCCAAAACCACTTTAATGTAAGTCGCAATTGTTATATGTAACCGGTCTCTCTTACCTTCAGTATATCAAGAAGATTGAGGGTTTTATAATTATTTATCGATATTCCAAATTTATAATAATATTCCATCAACTGATATAATGAATAACCGACAGTAAATAGCAGTAAAAATGTGGTGTTTGTAGTTGACAATATGATTAGGTGAGTGAGATAACAGATATACGTTTCTATGATTAAGCCTACTAATGTTGGGCTAAAGCCTGAAAAACACAGAGATTCCAAAGCCGGTCTTCTAGGCTCGGAAAAAACCAACACAACTGATCCCTCTGGGCTGTTGTAGGTATGTTTCAACACAAAGAGAAACAGCTCTCATTGGCCGAGTTCCAGATTCTGTAGGTTCCACGAATGTCTAAATGCCGAACTATTCGGGTTTTTGCAGCCCATATTCAACACAAGGCGAAATCGCTCTGATTGGTGGATCATTGTTCTGATTGGTTGATCGAACAGAACAAAGAGCCTATAGGCGTACAGCAAATCGGTTGGTAGATTGCGTCATTTGAGTTAGGTAGTTTAGAGTATTTGAGCGCATTGTGGGAAAACTGGCTTTTTATGTCCGCTAAAGCACACATGCAGACACAGCAGATAAATCGCTAGTTATGTCCTCTAAAAACACCTTACACAGTACATTGCGGAGAAAAGGGCCAGTTATATCCCGCAAAAGCTTTTACACCGCTCCCAGAAAATGGGATTTAATTCTATAAAATATAAAAAATCACAGTTTCTAAAATATAAAAATACTCTAAACAGCTAGTCTTTCTTGCGCGGACGGCGTTTACGCAGTTTTTTGAGGCTAGCAAGAGTCCTTTTCTCTTTGGGGCGAGCCACTTTACTAGGAGGGCTGTAACTCCTGGGTGAAGGGTGCAATACAATTGCATCAGAAGGTTTAGGGTTACGGTCGATGTCTCGTTTGTTGGTTGGGTCTTGGGCATTCATCGCAATAATACCAAAGACGCACGTATTGTAGGGGAAACGCGGGTGATATTTATTCGGTGTTACAAAGTTTCTCTCAAGAATTCCAAATATACATTAGAGTTACTGCGTTTATCCGGTTCTTTAACGTCTTCTCTTTCGAGTCGATTTCGAATAGAATTTTCACATTCGATTTTCAGTTTATCGTTCCGACTCCGCTGGGTAGGATACTCAAAACAGTACCATTTCCCTTTCGGTGTCGACAACGTCCGTATCGTGTAAATCGATAGAATGACTAGTAGTAAAGAAGTCCATATACATACCATTACGATGCGTATAGCGAGCGGTGAATTTTCTATAGTCCAATTCACACGTAAGTTGCTCCTGGGACATTGGCGGTTCGATATAACGACCATCGTCCTCCATAGTAGTTGGACCAGCGTCGCCGCGTATCAAGCTATCAACAAACGCTTGTAAAGGTAGAGTATATCGCTCCCTGATACCAAGATCATCTACTATCAACTCTGTCATATCTGCTATATGAGTTTATCAATATTATAATAAGTTTATATTTAGGCTAGCGGGCGTCGCTGCCTACCCCTCTCGGCCCCCGGACAGCGCAAGATCCTCAGCGCTGGTGTACTTTCGCCGATGTGCCTATCGCCAATGTCGTAGCTGCACAACGACCACAACAACCAGCGCGAGTCACTCCACCATCCGTCCCAAAGGCTTAGATTTACTTCAGGTTCTTACTGGAGAGTTAGGGCTACTTTCACAATTGCGACTCGCTACTGTAAACACACTTTAGTAGTAACATTCACCAATAAACGCACAAATTCCACGCAACTGTCACAAATTGTACACATTCGGGCCATTTGTACGTTAGTCAGTGCCTTCCAGAATGCCACGTTATTATTGGGTATCCTGGGATACTAGCAGTGTGCTATTTATTCCTTATGCTATTCAATGGGCAAGCTTTATTGTTCTTTTAACTCACTTCTAATTCTAGCGTGGTTGTTGCCATGGTGACATTATGGAAAGCTAGCGGTAGAATTAGGGTAATTCTCATGCATACAGATCTGGGATGCTATTTAATAGTAATTCTTTAATTGTCAATATTTCTCTTTATACATGATTTTATGAATTTTATCGGCTATTGACTATATATTGGAGATTCTCGCACACTAATATACTTAATAGGGTGAATCTCCGCTCCCATGATCTATTAATTTATGGAATTTTGGGAATGTTATAAATTGTATAAAAATGACAATTTATCAAATTCATTAAAATATGAATTTAAATTTATTCCCGTAAATTTTATTATTTAATATTAAATAGACACAATTTTATTCCAGAACATGTCTGGGGACTAGGATCCTTGATTATAGGAAATTGGTCTTTTTAAGAATATCGGTAAGTGCTACGATATCTTAATAGACTAGAATTTTAAAGGATCTAAAATTTGACTAGATTTTGTAAATATTAATAATTAATATTTAGGATGGGCACCAGTTTATTCCAGAACTTGTCTGGGGACGTTAACCACTGATTCTAGAATTTTGTCTTTCAAGTATATCGGTGGGTGCCGCGATATCTTAATCGACTAGAATTACAGATGGTCAAAGGGTTTAACAGATTTATTTGCGTTGTACGCTACTGTTAAAGGGACATTACGCTACTATATATATGTATTATTTAATATATGGTATGAGAGCAATATCGCAAGAAGCAATGTCAGTGAGAAGAGGCAAGTCGTTTCCAAGGTCTACCCAGAGCTTGGTTTAGCCGAGACACGAGGATCTGAATTTTGCATTCCTAATACTCTACTTTACCAATATTACTTGAATATAGTAGGAGCTTTATTGTACTTTAATAAGTACGGATATTTCATCTTACTGTAGTTACGTATTTGTAATGTAATACGGACAGTAAGGAAAGAGAAAAAGAATTATTTCTCGCCGTCGCACTAAATATATAATATATAAGTAATTAAGTAATAAACGTGAATATATATTGCACTAATCTACTAGATAATCGCTAAAATAACATTCTACTAAATAAAATTAAAGAAAACGATTATAATAAAATTATATAATAATACATACATAAATATAAAATAATAAAAACAAATATAAAATAATATGGTCACACACCCACTCCAGACGCTGTTACGTGGGGGAGTCCCTAGATGTTTGTTGGATTAGGGAGGTGGTCGTGGGAAGAGTATCTTGCCTTCCATAGTTTCCGGACAGTTCTCGGTCTCTTTCCAGTAAACATAAACGACCAACTGGGCGATTGAGCTGCTGTGTCTCGAAGACAATTCCAGGTTTCCTCTTCGTCCTGGAATAGTGACGATAGAAACATCGCTTCAAATACACGACGGCCTTACAAAGCCGATTCCAGGATCTATAGTGGTCCATCGCTCCCGGCAGGAGAGGTGAGAGTCCCGGCGAGACGTCTGGTGTTCCAGATCTCCAGTCTCTCTCTCTGATCTCCACAACAGGTCGGTTCGCGGTGGGGGAGTTTAGATCCACAACGTCGTCCCTGGCAATGTGTAATACAGACAGATCTATCACGGGTTTAAATAACCTTGATTTACTCGTCCGGGTTTTAGGTTTGACTTTCTCCGCTCCCTTGGCTTGTCTAATCTCAGCCGTGGTAAGATGGGGAGGCCATTCATCTTCTTTACTTAGGAAGTCGGGTCCACCTAACCAGTCTGGAGTATCTGTCAGTTCTTGAGGAGTTGCTCCTCTGGAAGCGATGTCGGCTAGATTAATCGTCTCGGGGAAATGTCTCCATTGATCTACATTGGAGTTAATATCGTCATTATCTGAGGAGTATGGTGTTCCCTCAGTTGGGTCGTCAACTTCACTGCTCTCCACTTCCCATTCACTTAATTGATATACCTGTTCTTTTGGTAATCTTTCCATAAGAGTTCTACGGGAAGGGCCAGTAAAGTACCAACCTACTCTAGTTCTTCCCGCATAGGCTTGTAAGGGTTGCGGTTGAGCAGGCTGTTTCTCCAATGTCTCAAGCGCCTCATGCGCATTTTGGCCGATGAGTATTTGCACTCCAGGGTAATCTGTGTTGAATCTAGGTATATTAAGCCGCTGGGTGAAATCGTCCTCATCCCAGTTATAAGGTTCTACTTGGCTGGTAGCGAAGTTCTTTATCGCCACCATTTTTACTGACCTTATACTGTGTTCTCCTAGTTCATCCTGGGGGGTGGACAACGCTAGGACTACTAGGATCGGCATGCTGCATTGCAGCTGCATTTTTAAGAATGCTATGCCGGCTTGTCAACAAAATTGCACCGCCACAACTCCCTATCACCCATGACATTTGCTAGATCATCCGCATCTTTAAGGCCAGTGTCCTTTAAGATGCGTCTCAAGAAAGTCATGGGCTGTCCACCATGCTTATTCACTCCATGAGGCTGCCAAAGTACAAGATTATGCACTGGCTGGTCCTCACGGCGAAAGCAATGTCCTGCAAAGCGGAGGCGATTTTGTTCTAGTGTCAAGCTTGGGGGAACCAATGAGACACCTCCAATGTTATATAGTGTCTGGTTGGAGATGTGTGCATTGTACTTGACACAATGTACCCGGCGTAGCATTCTTGTGAATGTGCCATCCAGAGATTTGGTGTCCTCAGCAGTTAGAGCCCAGCATGGACTCCCGTAGAGGAGTACTGGAACTACTGCTGCTCTGAATAATCGGACCTTAAGTTTCCGATTAATTCTAGGTGACTTCCAAATCCTGGAAAGCCTATTCAAGGCTGCCCATGCCTTTCCCTTACGTATTCGAAGGTCCTCACCTGACTTCCGGATCCATGATCCCAGGTAACAGAAGTCGTCCACATGCTCAAGCATACCATCCTTTGAGCTTATGCTCATCCGATCAGAGACTTGCTGAGGACTTTCAAAGTTAACTGTCAGAATTTTTGTCTTTCTGGAGTTAATAAAAAGACCAACACTAGAAGCAGCATGTTCTAATGAGCTGAGGAGCCGCTGGGCTCCCTCTAATGATTCTGAGAGTACTCCTAAGTCATCAGCAAAGTCTAGATCAGTTAGGTACTTGGCAGGATTTCCTCGACTTCTGGAGCCAGTAGGTGGAGTTATCATCACCCCATCATCATTATGATGATCTAAGGACATGCGTAGAACATAGTCAACCACAATAATGAACAAGAATGGTGCAAGTGTGTCTCCTTGGAGGTGGACAACGCACCTACATAATAATCCGCTATTAATGTAGATTTCCAAACCTGCATAATTCCTGACATGTTTAACTTAGTTCGGAACTTGGGTTGTCCAGCAAAGATGTCTTCGGCTAGTTCTTTGTCGATGAATGTTCCTGTGCTACCGGAGTCAAGGAGGGCATTCACTATATAACTCCTTTTAGGTCCGTGGACCCTTAGCTGCACTACGGGAAATTCTCGGATTCCTACATTGGAAGTTGGTGCTTTCCAAGGTGGTTGTCGGTCAGAAGTAGTTGGGGGGAGCTCGCTGTCGGTGTCCTTTTCATACGTAAGTGCTCGATACACTGCGGTATTTATCAGGTAACAGGATTCGTTTTCGTCGGAGAATTCGTCCGTATAGAATCCTTCCATCTCAGAATATTGGTCAGTGTCGTTCACATCACTGAATTGGACATGTAGTTCGGACTCACTTACCTGACTCGGGCTGTTTCGTTCGAATTCCGTGTCAACAAGATATGATGTTTTGCGCCGCACTTTGCACACCTTGCGTCGGAGTAACAGGTTCGCCGTTGGTGTCCTCGTCTGAGGCAATTATAACACAACCGCTTATCCCACATGACTTCACGTCTATCCTTTAATGATTTCTTTAGGAATTTATCACACATATTCAAACGGTGGGGCCCGTCGCACAGCACACATTTTGGTTTGATGTTACTTACCTTACTTTGGGTAACGTTGTGCACACTCGTTCTTTCCTCGGGCTTTCTTACATGAATTCTCTTAGGAGACGTAGGAGGAGTTTTTCTTACCTGTTCTCTCCTGTCATTGGTTCGAGACTTGAATTTACTTACTTCCTTAGGCGCTTTGTTGTCATAGTAAGATCTTTCAGTGTCTTTCCCGCTGTCTTCCTCTTGAGAAGCCTGGCTTTCGCCGTCGTCGGTATAACACACTGGTGTTACCTTTCTCCTAGGAACGGGTTTCTCACTTACCTTGTTTTCCGGTGTCTTCTCTCTGGACTGCTTTAGGAGCTGTAATTTCACTTCTCCATCTAAGAATGACATGAGATCAGCCATGGTAGGGTCTCGTCGTTGTTGTTCCATCATATATAACACTTTCTTATCCCAGCGTGTACCTACTCCACCCTTCGGTAAAGTAGAGGCCACGGCTCCAATAACCATAGAACTCTGATATTCATGAGACTTACCTAGCCAATCTAATTGTCTACAGATTTCCTGAATCTCATCGGAAAACTCTATAATCCCGCTGCTAATGAACTTTCGGGGCGCTACCAATTTTGCATACAAATACCTAGCTATGTTATTCCTATTACCATACCTGATGTTTAGGGTATCCCAAACTTGTCTTAATCCATCTGGATGTCAAATAAACTTTAACGCCATTAACTTGGGAGATCCTTCCAAGCACTCGATGAGGAATCTAAGTTTATCTCCGTTAGATAGCACAGAGTTCTGTATGTTATCTTTATAATATTCATTAAAAGGTAACCATTTCATCTCATCTCCATTGAACTTGTGAAATTGTTGCCCTTCGTTTAGAGATTTATATAGTATTATTATTCATACAGTCATATATACAGTATACATATTCTGATAGCTTCGAGAACATTGCAATCTGTTGTCTGATGATTGGTTTCAGAGTTTAGTATACAACCCTATATTATATATTATTATATTATATTATTCGGAGTCCGGAGACATCACGGTCATAGCAGCGAAAGTACACATTAAAATATAACATAAACAGGTAACACATTAAAATAAACAGTAATACAGCTTAGCGACTTATGCTATGGCACGAAAGTAAAGTAAGTAAGTACTGTATGTAAATAATATTTAGTACATAAAATAACAGAATAAAATAAGATCTGAACGCATCTTGAGCAGAATTAAATAAAACTTTAGTTAAACATAAAATACCATTTAAAAGTGTAGTTACATAAAACGATCAAATTTAAGAAAACTATTAAAATTCATTGCAGATATACCAGACTTAAATTGTTCTAAAGTAGGTGATGTTATTGTATCTAAGGGAATATAATTCCATGGCTTCACAACACGATTACAGAAAGTATTTTGTACAGCTACTGATCGGCACGATAATTGTTGTAATTTACATGTGTGGCCGCGTGTTGATCGTGATGCAGGTATGGGTTTAAAAATATCAGTAGGACTAATATTTACTAGACCATTAAATATTTTATACACAAGGATCACATCAAAGTGGATACGGCGCAGTTCTAGTGCTTCTAATTTTAGAAAGTTTAACCTGTTTGGATATGGAATACTTGCATCTAGTGAGCACCTCTTAAATAAACGCATTGTGAAGTATCGCTGCACCGATTCCAGTTTGTCACATAAGCCAATAAAGGGCTTACAAGATATAAATGGGTTCCACACTGCACTTGCATACTCTACGAGTGGTCTAGCATACTACTACTAGCATCGGCATGCTGCATTGCAGCTGCATTTTTAAGAATGCTGTGCCGGCTTGTCAACAAAATTGCACCGCCACAACTCCCTATCACCCATGACATTTGCTAGATCATCCGCATCTTTAAGGCCAGTGTCCTTTAAGATGCGTCTCAAGAAAGTCATGGGCTGTCCACCATGCTTATTCACTCCATGAGGCTGCCAAAGTACAAGATTATGCACTGGCTGGTCCTCACGGCGAAAGCAATGTCCTGCAAAGCGGAGGCGATTTTGTTCTAGTGTCAAGCTTGGGGGAACCAATGAGACACCTCCAATGTTATATAGTGTCTGGTTGGAGATGTGTGCATTGTACTTGACACAATGAACCCGGCGTAGCATTCTTGTGAATGTGCCATCCAGAGATTTGGTGTCCTCAGCAGTTAGAGCCCAGCATGGACTCCCGTAGAGGAGTACTGGAACTACTGCTGCTCTAAATAATCGGACCTTAAGTTTCCGATTAATTCTCGGTGACTTCCAAATCCTGGAAAGCCTATTCAAGGCTGCCCATGCCTTTCCCTTACGTATTCGAAGGTCCTCACCTGACTTCCGGATCCATGATCCCAGGTAACAGAAGTCGTCGACATGCTCAAGCATACCATCCTTTGAGCTTATGCTCATCCGATCACAGACTTGCTGAGGACTTTCAAAGTTAACTGTCAGAATTTTGGTCTTTCTGGAGTTAATAAAAAGACCAACACTAGAAGCAGCATGTTCTAATGAGCTGAGGAGCCGTTGGGCTCCCTCTAATGATTCTGAGAGTACTCCTAAGTCATCAGCAAAGTCTAGATCAGTTAGGTACTTGGCAGGATTTCCTCGACTTCTGGAGCCAGTAGGTGGAGTTATCATCACCCCATCATCATTATGATGATCTAATGACATGCGTAAAACATAGTCAACCACAATAATGAATAAGAATGGTGCAAGTGTGTCTCCTTGGAGGATAACTTTATAGAAGTAAAAGTGTCTGAGTCTGTACTCCCAGATATTCCCATTGGCGATATCTCCTTTGCAGAAGTGAAGGCTGCTGCAAAGAGCATTAAGACCAATCGTGCCAGTGGAGTAGATGGTGTTCCCCCTGAGGTCTTTAAAATACCTGAGTGTTTAAAGCTCATCTATCCCATCATAGTAGACATGTACCGTACAACAAGAGTCCCACAAGAAATGAAAACAAATAAGTTGGTGCCAGTTCCCAAGAAGGGCAACCTAACACTCTATGGTTCTTTTCGGGGAATCTCATTGATCTCGATTGCTGCAAAACTATACAATAGAATTCTATTAAATCGCATCAGGGATCCCATTGAGAGACTGCTACGTGGAAATCAGAATGGGTTCCGTAAAGGTCGTGGGACCATGGAACCCATTTTGGCACTTAGAAGGATAATTGAAGAGTTATCAAAAAAGAAAGACAGGCATCTGGCTGTTATCTTTGTTGACTTCTTCAAGGCCTTTGATTCAGTCTCTCGCTCACGTATGTTCAGCATACTTTCATTATATGGGATCCCTGATGAAATTATTGCAGCAATCAGATCAGTATACGATGGTTCGACAACATTTGTGTCTACTGTTGACGGTGACACAGAACCATTTGAAGTGTTATGGGGCGTCCTCCAAGGAGACACACTTGCACCATTCTTGTTCATTATTGTGGTTGACTATGTTCTACGCATGTCCTTAGATCATCATAATGATGATGGGATGATGATAACTCCACCTACTGGCTCCAGAAGTCGAGGAAATCCTGCCAAGTACCTAACTGATCTAGACTTTGCTGATGACTTAGGAGTACTCTCAGAATCATTAGAGGGAGCCCAGCGGCTCCTCAGCTCGTTAGAACATGCTGCTTCTAGTGTTGGTCTTTTTATTAACTCCAGAAAGACCAAAATTCTGACAGTTAACTTTGAAAGTCCTCAGCAAGTCTCTGACCGGATGAGCATAAGCTCAAAGGATGGTATGCTTGAGCATGTGGACGACTTCTGTTACCTGGGATCATGGATCCGGAAGTCAGGTGAGGACCTTCGAATACGTAAGGGAAAGGCATGGGCAGCCTTGAATAGGCTTTCCAGGATTTGGAAGTCACCTAGAATTAATCGGAAACTTAAGGTCCGATTATTTAGAGCAGCAGTAGTTCCAGTACTCCTCTATGGGAGTCCATGCTGGGCTCTAACTGCTGAGGACACCAAATCTCTGGATGGCACATTCACAAGAATGCTACGCCGGGTACATTGTGTCAAGTACAATGCACACATCTCCAACCAGACACTATATAACATTGGAGGTGTCTCATTGGTTCCCCCAAGCTTGACACTAGAACAAAATCGCCTCCGCTTTGCAGGACATTGCTTTCGCCGTGAGGACCAGCCAGTGCATAATCTTGTACTTTGGCAGCCTCATGGAGTGAATAAGCATGGTGGACAGCCTATGACTTTCTTGAGACGCATCTTAAAGGACACTGGCCTTAAAGATGCGGATGATCTAGCAAATGTCATGGGTGATAGGGAGTTGTGGCGGTGCAATTTTGTTGACAAGCCGGCACAGCATTCTTAAAAATGCAGCTGCAATGCAGCATGCCGATCATAGTAGTAGTAGTTGGAGGACGCCCCATAACACTTCAAATGGTTCTGTGTCACCGTCAACAGTTGACACAAATGTTGTCGAACCATCGTATACTGATCTGATTGCTGCAATAATTTCATCAGGAATCCCATATAATGAAAGTATGCTGAACATACGTGAGCGAGAGACTGAATCAAAGGCCTTGAAGAAGTCAACAAAGATAACAGCCAGATGCCTGTCTTTCTTTTTTGATAATTCTTCAATTATCCTTCTAAGTGCCAAAATGGGCTCCATGGTCCCACGACCTTTACGGAACCCATTCTGATTTCCACGGAGCAGTCTCTCAATGGGATCCCTGATGCGATTTAATAGAATCCTATTGTATAGCTTTGCAGCAATCGAGATCAATGAGATTCCCCGAAAAGAACCATAGAGTGTTAGGTTGCCCTTCTTGGGAACTGGCACCAATTTATTTGTTTTCATTTCTTGGGGGACTCTTGTTGTACGGTACATGTCTACTATGATGGGATAGATGAGCTTTAAACACTCAGGTATTTTAAAGACTTCAGGGGGAACACCATCTACTCCACTGGCACGATTGGTCTTAATGCTCTTTGCAGCAGCCTTCACTTCTGCAAAGGAGATATCGCCAATGGGAATATCTGGGAGTACAGACTCAGACACCTTTACTTCTATAAAGTTATCAGGCAATACCCTGTCATTATTGAGGAGCTTTTCAAAGTGGGCTTTCCAACCATTGAGGCGATCGGATGGTGATTCAGCCTTAACCTTGGTGGTTGGTTGGCTTTTCCGCCCAGTAAGCAGATTGATCGATTTCCATGCCTGGGATGATTGCCTGCTGTCGTCAGCATCATTGATGGCATCAACCTGTTGGTTTATTAGCTCCTGTAGATTAACAGAGTACTGCCTGTTCAGGGACCTAGATGCAGCCTTAACTGCATTCTTGGCCGCTGTAGTCTGTTTGAGTCGGGACTCTTTCTGCGCCTTATGAAGGTCATTTCGGCACTTTTGAATTTTGTTGTCAGTCCAGGGGGCCCTTTTCCTGTTTCGAGGGTATACAGGAACTGTTTCTGCAGCTGCTAACTTAACTGCTTCTGTAAAGGCAGTATAGCCCTCACAGTGATCTGCCGCCTCAGAGGCAAGAGCCTCATACCTGTTGCTCAGCTGTAGTGTGAAGCTGGATCTCACACTTGGCTGTTGCAACAGAGAGGACCAGTCATGCCGCGGCAAGGCAGATTTCGTTGTTCTGCTAGCACGCAGACTAAGTCTTACCTTGGCCACAATAAGGCGGTGATCACTGGAGAAGGGTCGGAGTGTAAATGCATTACAGTCTTGTATAGAGCTCCTGTATTTCCTACGAAACAGAATATGGTCTATCTGGGACTTGTGACCACTGGGTCCACTATGAGTCCATAGCTTTCCAGTTCGCTTCTTGAACTGGGTTCCAGCCGAAAACAATCCATTTCCAGAGATAAAATCCTGAAGATGGACAGAATTTCGGTTAACACTATTGCTATAGACCCAGGGCGATGTAGGTGATTGATGCAGACTTGCATTAAAGTCTCCCAGGAATGTTAAGAATGCATGCTGATCCACTCCATCAGTAGCTGCTTGTAGATTGTGGTAGAAATTTTCCACCTCCTCTACAGGGGCAACACTAGTTGGAGAGTAGCACACAATCAGAACCACCTTAGGAAACTTCTTAGCCAGTCTTCCAGAACATGAGAAGTGGCAACGGATGATGCGGTTAGAGATTTGGTCTATTTTGTCCAATGCTGCATGTGCAGTTGGATTCATCAATAGACCAATTCCACCATTGCCGCTATCATCTGCTGACGCGAGGGCGAGTCGCCAACCGCCCCCCATGTCCTTAATCAGAACCTCATCAGTCTGTCCAGTCTGCATTCGGTGCTCTTGAACACCCACTGCGCTAAGAGAAAGCTTATCTGCCAAGGCAGTCAGCTCACCTTGTCGCATTGGGGACCCGAGTGTTAGGGTGTTTACTGAGGCTAGTCTAGTGACTTGCCTCAGATTCACCAATGGCTTTGTTGGTCGGGGTGGAACATGAGAGTAGCCTCCAACTCCAGAATCCCTCTCCCCATCACAATCTGGCCTCCCTGGTGACCCAGGGTTTGGGCCAGAAAGGTCATCAGGAAAGGGACTCAAAGAATTGTTGACTGCTCTCTCTCCAGTAGGGGGTGAGACAGGCAGCCGGTCAGGAGTTAACTGACGCCTGTGAGGCCGATTGTGTCCGGTAATTCCACTGGCCTCTAGTGGCCGGACCTCCGCATTGCTAATGTAATCCATAGTGGGGGTTGGGGGGTGCTTTTTTGCCGAGTCAGCTCTCGGGGCAAATACCACACCCTGGTTTGCCATTCCACAGGGTGGGTGTCGCAATGGAGTCAGATATGAGGCCCATCACCCATATCTACTCTGGCGCACATGACCCACCATTGGCTGTTGCAGCTCATCTGCTGGGTCATGCCCTGTACCCTTGCTGCCAGGTGCAGGTCGCAGTGAAGTGCTCTCAGAGTGGACATGAGAACACTCTATCGCTGCACCGATTCCAATTTGTCACATAAGCCAATAAAGGGCTTACAAGATATAAATGGGTTCCACACTGCACTTGCATACTCTACGAGTGGTCTAGCATAAACTTTGTAGGCAAATAGAAGAGCACTGATATCATTGGTAACAAAGCATCTAAATATTAGATTAATTGTTTTATAGCATTTGGCTACTATATTATCTATGTGGTCCTTAAAATAAAGTTTCGTATCTACTTCAACACCTAGATCAGGGTTGGATAGAACATTTTCTAACACCTTCATGTTTATATTATAGTTAGCACCACAATTACAGTTACCTAAAGTAAGCACCTTGCATTTGTCACCTGCAACGTTAAGTTGCCAGGTATTTGACCAGTTCGAAAATGTATCCAGGTTCGATTGTAATAAGTTACGATCGTCACTATAACCAAATGATGCAAATAATTTTGTGTCATCAGCGAACAGTCTAGCACTGGTCTCCTCTGTAAATATACCTGGCATATCATTGACAAACATAAGAAATAGCAGCGGCCCACTACAGGACCCCTGTGGTACCCCTGATATAACTCTCCGGTAGGATGAGTAACTATTACGAACCTTGACCCTTTGGATACGACCGGTTAAAAAGCATTTAAACCAGCTAAGCACTTTACCAGAAATACCAAACGATTTCATTTTTTCTAATAACTTGGTAGTGACGACAGAATCAAATGCCTTAGCATAGTCTATATATACAATATCAGTAAATTGCTGGTTATTTAAATTATTTGACCAATGAAAAGTACAATCAATTAACTGCAAAATCGTACTACGGTTACGTAAAAATCCAAATTGTTGAGCAGATAAAAGGTTATTCTGTAAAAGATAATCAACCATTTCTAGCACCAAAATGCGTTCAAATAAACGGCAAACTGCTGAGGTCAGTGAAATAGGGCGATAATTTCCAGCTATATTGCGTTTACCTTTTTTAAAACTCGGAATTATATCCGCACATTTCCAAATATCTGGTACTTCTCCAGTATCTAGTGAAACTTGGAAAAGATAACTTAGTGGATATGCTATTTCACATCTCAGTAGTTTAAGAATTGCCGCAGGGATGCCATCAGGGCAGTGACTATATTTAGCTGGCAGTTTACTTAGGGCTTTACACACCTTACTTGGAGAGAAATTAATTTCTGAGAAAACAGAGTCAGTAATTGCGTTTACAGTGGGGCATGACTTGTTATCATCAACACCAACCGAGGAGTATTGTTCACTGAGGCATTCGGCCTTATCAGAATCTGATAGAGCAGTGGTACCATCTGACTTTAGAAGGGGCGATACTGAACTATAACCCTGTTTTCTCTTATTAACATATTTATAGAATGCATTTCTGTCACCAGAATTTAGCACATTAACTTCGTGTTTACAAGAAAATTCCCGCATAGCTGCTGAACAACGTTGACTATGTTCGCGATAGATCGAGGTGCCATTTGGAGTTGAAGTTCTTTTCCTCCAGAGGCGCCGCTTTCTAGCTAACAGTCTTCGGATGTGCAGAGGGTGCCTGCGGGGGTTTCTACTAGGTGTAAACTTAGGTACAAAACGGTCAAAAGCTGATAATAATTCACCATGGAACTCGTCCCAACATGATTGAGCAGAGTTACCATTACTGAATAAGTTATTCCAATCAATACTTTCTAAGTGTGACTTAATGCCTAGAAGGTCCATTTTACGAAAGCAAAAATGTGTGCCAGATTGACTTTCTTCAATCAGTGACGCACATGCTAAATTAAAAGAAAAGGCAGAGTGATCACTACTTCCAAAATGCGGTTCACTATTTACATTAAAAATTTGATCCTCATCTGAACAGAGAAGGAGATCGAGAATATTGTTTCCCCTTGTAGGGAAATCAATATATTGAGTTAAATTATTACGTATCAAAACTTCACTAAATTCCGAAGTAATAACACCTCCATTATTGCCGCGATCGGACCAATTAAAATCCGGATAATTAAAATCCCCTACAATAATAGTAGGGTGTGCAACATCACATAACCAATCCATTAAACTACATGTTAAACTATTGTATCTATACAACGAGGTTCTATCCTTGTAACACGTATCAGGTGGCCTGTATATACAGGCAAATCGCACTTTATCACCCGCGTTGCTGTCGAGAATGACGCATTCGACTTCGCTAAACTTCTCAGGAATTTGTACCTCTAAGGGTTGGAGAGACCGTTTGCAGATTAGTGCTGCTCCACCCATAGAACGGTCAGATCGATCGCAACGGAATATCTCGTAGACATCTTGATAGATACCTAGAACAGCAGAGTCTGGGGTTGGTGGGTGTAGATCAGTTTCAGTTAGTCCAATGACAGAGTATTTACAAGAAGATAGCATAACATCAAGCTCAGATTGTTTAGCAACACTCCCGAGGGATTGGACATTTGTGTAGTAGCAAAGATAATCGCTTGTACAATTAGGTGTTTCATTTCTCATTGTTCCTAAATATGTGATGTCTCCGTGTTCCCGTTTTCCGATTGATCAGGAGATCGACTACCAGATACATCCCCTGGGGTTTCAGATTCCTGAGAGACAGAGACGTCAGAGATTCTAGAGACCTGGGGACTAGATACCATTGGTATGGGAATGTTGTAATGCGCAGTTGTCCCTGATTTCCTTGGTACTGTTGTATTTCCAACAGATTTCCTAGCTGTTGGAGTTTTACGTTGGGTTTCGACATGATGTTTGGCAGCAAGATACTCTGCCTCGTTCAACTGGACTCTAGAACTCCAATCAATTTTTCCAGTGTCCTGTCTTGTTCGGAGTGAGTAGGTTCCATCGCGCGAATCATAAACTACTGATAGCTGATGCGCAGATTGCATCGCAGATGGCGAAATCCTGGAGAGATATACGTGGGCTCGAAGAATATCTCTATGTTGCCTAGCACTGGAGGATATGTCTGGCCGAATGAAAATTCGTTTGAATTCATTGCTTGAAGATAGAGTACGACACTTAGAGAGCACCAAATCAGCTTCAGGAGAAGTCGAAAATGTCACTTCAACCAATCCCGGATTCCTCTGTATTTGGGATTTCTTGAGTCGCCGAAGATTAAAGGATTTCACTGAACTACAGTTAATATGATTTAGCACCCGGGTGAAGTACGCATTGTCAGCGTCCTTGCTGTCAGAGTCTGGCATGTTCTCAACATAGACAGTCTTTGCTACTTCTTGGGATTGTGCGTTAGATCTCAAGGCATTTTCCACACATACTTGTATTTTCTCCTCCAGGTTATGTGCGCGCAGAGGAGTGGCCATGGAGTTATTGCGAGATTGTTGTTTCTTCCAGGAGGAAGCTGCCTCAGTTGATTTCGTATTACTGTCTTCATCCTCAGGAGTTGCAGGTGAATCCAACTTGGCATCATGGTTATTGTGGCCAAGTAGGAACTTCTGCAGGTCTCCAAGTTGGGTACACAATGCATCCAGCTTAGAGTCAACGGTAGTGATAGTTCTAGTTTTGGATGAAGTCACTGGAAGTTTTCGGCATGATATGCAAAGATATACTAAACAATCCAGAGTCCCCAGAAGATTGTAGACATTTGCAGGGATTTTCGAGTGATTGGAGTGTTCCCAATTCCCACACTGGTGACACTGTAGGCCGTTGTGGATTACTCGCTTATGACAAGTCACACATTCTTCGTCTTCGTCACCCGTAGACTGACTCAACAAAGAGAAACTGTTAGAATTTCTTGCAATCGAGGTTGAGCCAACTGATTGTCGCGTTTTTGAAGTTCCATTAGTTTTAGTTTTAGTTTTTACCAGTACCTGATTCGAAGCCATAACACAGCAACTCAATAACGGTACATATAAACATAAATTATAATTTCAGTATGCAGCTATAACTATATGTCTGATTGTCTCCTATGTGATTACTATACTGCAGTACTGACGTGCATATTATACTGACTGGAATTATTGTCCAGTCTGCATGTCTGCCTATGTGGTGTAAACGCTAGTATTTTTTGCACCACACGGACTATATATTTTTGGTAGATATCAATGTCAATCAGTCACAGGTTCTGTCAGTCGACAATTAATAGTTAGGTTGTTTGTATTACTGTTTATATTAACCTGTCAACCTGTGCCTGTACCGTCTGATATAATAAAGTCCAGAGGAGTTCTTGTGCGTATGAACAAAGTACTATAGTTTTCATCACCTGCATAGGTTTACCCGGACTACCGCAAGTTGGCATACGTCAGTACGTGAATGGACGATGACACCGTGCGGTATTCACAGTGCAAAAAATAAGCAAAAGCACTAAACTGCTAAATGCAGAAATGCATTAAAGTTGAAATCCTGATATTAGGCCAATTAGCTAGTGCAGTAGTGACACTTTACCTTTAGATACACCCTACTGCCCTAGAATCTCCCTAGAGCTATTCAGCTATAGGCAGATAGGCCCTATTACCTTATTACAGTATTAGGTCAGTAGGCAGGGGGCCTACACCTACTGCTGTAGGCCTACCAGCCTACTGTATTGTCACTTTGTATTCGGCCTATGTTCAGGTAGGGCAGTCTGGCAGTAGGGGATTAGTTGAGTTGACTTTGACAGATATAAAGCTCAAATCTCGGTCTGTCTGTCAGCCTTTTCTGTCTTTAGGTAGGTACTGTAGACGGTAAGCTACCGGTACTTGTCAGCTTGTTAATCGGTGCGGTACCTTTTATTGTGTGTATCTGCAAGCAAACCCTCTAACCCTCTGTCAGTGTCTGGTACTGTGTTGCGTAGATCATATATTGCATATATTAAGTATCAGTATTATTATGATATTAGATCTGCACACCAGTATTCTGCATTACATACAACAAACAGCAGCAGTATCGCAGTATTGCAGTACTGCAGTATTGCAGTACAGCAGTAACAACTCACTACCGGTACAGTCCCGAACTGACAATACTGATTACCTGAACTTAGATCCTTTGAGCTTTCACTCACTACATCCCCCCCAGTTTTTTCAAAACTTTAATTTAATACAATGTACTGTAAGTGTGCCATAGTTTCAGTTTTAGTTTGGTAGTCATGCGCTGCCATATGATAATGATCTCAGGTTAGTTCGAAATAATTCGCAAAGTACCACTATTATTCAACACTCTTCAATATACCTTGAGGGGGGGCGTACTTGACGACCGATGCGCGTCGTTGGCCTAGCAGTTACCTCATCATGAGAGTCATCGTCTTCGTCTTTATACTCGCTATCATCGTCATCACTGCCATTGTCGCCTTCCATACTATGATATATGTCACGTTCTGGTTGGTAGATGTTTTCTGGTTCACATGTTTTTCTGACATCGTTAAAATGTCTTCTTACTCCTTTAATTACCACTGCCCAGTTGTCCACCGAGTCTACACGAACTGGACCTTTCCACTGTCTCCAGCACTTCACATGGCTACCCGGTTTAACATATACCCAATCACCAGGTGCTATTTTGTGCATTGGCACTGTTGTGTCTACTGCAATTTCAACAGGGGTGATTCCAGGCAACTTTGATCTACGTTCTGCGAGACCTCGGAAACACGTCTCAGCTGGCGTCGTGTCTTTGTTTCTCCCTTTGGTGTTATTAAACCAGAAAGCGGCCTGTTCCAGTGTTTTACCAGATCGCGCAGCCCAGGCCTTGACAGTTCGATGTACTCGTTCAACAGGATTGCCCTGAGGGCGATAGGCACATGCATATGACAACTGTACTTCCCTCAACTTCATGAATTCTTGCAAGTCTGTGCTCCAAAACGCTGGGCCATGGTCCGCAATAACTTGATCCGGGGGGCCCATTTCTGTTAAAATCTGTTGCAGTTGCCGGATTGCACTGGCTGCAGTTAGATTCGCAACACGCCGAATTATTGTGTAGCTCGTTGCACAATCTTTGACAGAGAGATAATGGCGAGTTCCATATTCGACAAAGTCTATTGATAGTCGGGTCCATGCATGCTTTACTTTCGTGGAACCTGCGTCCCAATGAAGAGGACTTGGGTCGATGCTGCTGCATTGGGGACACTGATGACAGACCTCTCTAATGAGTTTTTTATTCACTTGGCTGTTCAATTCACGATCTTGAGCACATAATTCGGTTGTGCGCTCCACTCCAGGATGAAATATTTGATGTATCTCAGTAACTCTATCACGTATATCAGTAACAGCTGCAACGTCTGCTTGTATAGTTGTATCTTCATCGCATTCTTCAACATTTTGTTTTAGCCATGTCTTGGGAACCCGAGTCATCGGATCTGCTTTGTTTTCATTCGTACCGATTAGATAAGGATGAATAGTGAGCTCAAATTCTTTGATTGTGGTTGCTAACAGGTCTAGACGTCTAGTGATTAATTTTCTCGACTGTCCCTTAGTTTTAATGCGATGAGAATCAGTAACCACGGCCTTTAACCAACTGAATGCCACCTTCGAATCGACCATCAATTCTATTTCTTTTAGGCCCCAATCTATAGCTAAATTCAAGCCTTCGATAGCTGCGTCAAGCTCAGCAACGTTGATGTGACTGGAATCGTTTGCCTTCCGTAACCAAGCAGCGTCTTCCACTGTTGTACCACCAATCTCGATAATGATTCCTTTTGCGATTGAACTTGCATCAGTCCACACCACACCACGGGTTGTAGACTGAACCACCCACTCTCCTGTCACTGGATCATCAGTTTTTAAGAGTTCCACTGTTTCTTTCATCATTACCTGTATGCTGTCGTCCACTACACAATCCCATGGAATACCACTGCAGCATCTTTGTAGCCACGCACAAGAGGGCCGTAACCATCCTGATATCGGGTAGTGGCCAATCAATTTACCACACAACACATATAAATCACGTCGCGTTATTCTATCAGGAACTTTATCAGGTATCTCAGAGGCTCGATTCCATAACAACCTACCATTTCGATCCTCGGTGATACGTAATCCAAGTACTCGACTACCATTTTGAATTGGTTCTGATGGTTTTGTTATCAACCCATATTCAGCTAAGTGCATGCGAACTTTATCTGCCGAAATACGATCTGTATTAATATAAATGTCATCCCGAAAATTAGCACTAGAGTTACCCACTTCCTCATTCTCAGCCAAAACTGTCTCGACCACACGGTCCATGATTTTTGGAGCAGGTGCCATCCCATATCCCATAACCGTCACGATGTACCGACGCCCCTTATAGACCACAGTTTGAAAGGTTCGCAAGGATTCACTTATTTTAATTTGCATATACGCCCAGCGTAAATCTACAATAGCAGTTTTACTTCCCATACGGCGCCAGATACGCATTTTCTCCCCGCACACCGCAGCTTCACGTCCTGGAGAGTTTTCAATATAACGATTAAGTTCTCTATAGTCCAATATAGGACGAATTCGCTCCTTCTTCGGCTCATGCTTACCCATGATCGGTAATGTTCCCTTCACTTCTCCATGTTGAAGTGGATCATACTCAATAATCCAACCTTGATCGATCCACTCTTCCATTGCTTTCTCAAACATATCTTGATGATCGGGACGAATTTTATACTGGGTCACGGTGTTATGCAGCGTTGGAATCTGTCCATTTTTCCATTTAAACTCAGCTATCCAGTCCTTACCATCGAATGTGCAGTGGAAATCCGACTCATTCAATTCGATTATAGGTTCAACTCTTGATTTAACAGCAGTCAATGGTGGTGAGTTTACAACGACATCACTCATCTTGGCAGCTCCGCCTACCATTTCGTTCAGCGCACACTGGTTGGTTTTTCCATGAAGCACCTTTATCAACATAATTGGACTCATCTGCTTTATGATATCGTACCCCAAAATTACCATCTCTCCATTCAGTATTTTTGAAATAACTAGAAAAGTGTTTGAAAGTTGTTGCACAATACCATCTATTTTATCAATGTTTATAACAATGTCGCCAATCACCTGGGTCTCTGACTCGCCATCTAACATTACAATATTATGTTTCCTGTTTTCTTCAGAATAATATTTTACGCAGATATTTCTCTGTTTACACCATTGATAGGATACCAGAGATTTGCTACAGCCAGAATCTATAAGCGTGTTTACTTTAAACTCCCTCCCTGTTTCATCCCGAACCTGCATGCCAACAACTGGGACAATGTTCTCTAATTTTGCGAGGAACCGTCCGTTGGCTGCAACGGCCCTCGCCTCCCGTTTCCCGACTGAGCATCACCATTACCCTGCCATCTATTTCCCAGGACTCCAGAATTTCCACCAGTAGTGTTATTACGTCCACCACCACGACAACCCCTAGCAACATGACCGGGTTCACCACATTTAAAGCAAGCATCGCTATTTCCTCCCCTTGCTCCTCGAATACTGTTTGGACAATCACGTGCAAAATGTCCAAATTGCTCGCACTGAAAGCATCGTCCATCGTTACCATTGCCACGCCCACTGCTACCATACCCATAATTCGCACTGGCACCGCGACCAACGCCCGATCCTCCTCCCATTCCACTTCTCCCGCGATTTTGCCAACCGCGAATTCCCAAAGCACCAAATCTCTCGACAGTGACGTGTTGTTCCGCTAACATTCGTCTCGCTTGACCTAATAGCTCCTCGATTGCAACCTTACCTGCCATCGCCTTAACTTCGCTACGTACGCTATCTGGGAGTCCATTCGCGAATTGAACTGCAAGTATGTCACTCGCACATTTACTTTTTGTATCCTCGGTAAACAAAGATATCAAACGCCGTAAGTCAGCTAAATATGTGTCAGCTGTTTCGTTTCCCAGCAACGTTCGATTCTTGAACTTTTCGTATGCTGTATAAGCGGTATCTGCGAATGCCTCGATCAACTTGCGACGAATCACATCAAAATCCCTTTTCTCAATTTCTGTTAATTGGCTAATTACATCGTGAGCTGCCCCTTTCAAGCATAATCGCAAGTAGGTCGCTCGACTCTCTTCGTTTAGTTTCGATTCAATCATTAATATTTCAAAAATATCATTAAACGTGTTTAACCATGCACACGGGTCGCTCGTTCCGTCGTACTTGCTGACGTAGTCTGATATCTTAGGCGCCATTATAATAATACTCGGTACCGGTATAGCACTAACAACGGCCGGTTAGCTTGTGTTGCGTAGATCATATATTGCATATATTAAGTATCAGTATTTTTATGATATTAGATCCGCACACCAGTATTCTGCATTACATACAACAAACAGCAGCAGTATCGCAGTATTGCAGTACTGCAGTATTGCAGTACAGCAGTAACAACTCACTACCGGTACAGTCCCGAACTGACAATACTGATTACCTGAACTTAGATCCTTTGAGCTTTCACTCACTACAGGTACGATATGCACAGAGGCGGGAATTTCTTCAGGATATTGATAGAATTTCTAGTGGCAAACCAGTCACGCGTAAAAGCAAGCTTAAGAACTTAACACCTTTTCTCGATGGCGATCACATCCTTCGTGTTGGGAGTAGAATAGAACGTGCCTTGGTTCCCTATAGTACAGCATATCCAACTATTCTCCCAGCACAGAGTTTTATAACCAGGGCAATAATCTGGCAAACTCATATAAAGTGTGGCCATATGGGATTCTCTGTAGTAGCTAGTGAGATTCGCAAATCCTTTTGGATTCTAACAGCTCAACGAACTATTAAGACTTTACTTACAAAGTGTTTCACTTGTAGGAAAGTGCGTGGTCGATTTCTTGAACAAATAGAAGCTCCACTACCAGTAACTCGTTTGACAGCATATCTACCTCCGTTTACATTTGTAGGTGTCGACATGTTTGGCCCAATGAATGTGAAATATGCTAGAGGTACTATTAAAAGATATGGGATATTATACACTTGTCAAAATTGTCGAGCTATACACTTAGAGTTGGCTGTAGATAAATCAGCTGATGCCTTCTTAAATACATTGCATCGCTTTTGTAGCCGACGTGGCAAACCTCAACAAATAATAAGTGACAAAGGAACAAATTTTGTTGGTTCTGACTCGACAATCAAGTTGCTTGAGCAATTTGCCAAAGAGGAGAGTGTTAATGCATTTTTAAATAAAAATAGCATTGATTGGAAGTTTGTCGATACTGATTCGGATGTAGATTGGTTATTTCTCACTCCATACGCCCCTCATACTGGAGGTTTTTATGAGCGTTTAATTCAGTCAACCAAACGTATATTACTTGCTTCGTTAGAAGATAACTTAGTTACCGAAGATACTTTAAACACTTACTTAGTAATAGCTGAAGGCATAATGAATAGTCGACCATTGACTGCCATTAGCAGCGACCCTACCTCGCCCGAACCACTGACTCCCCAACACTTACTACTCCAGAGAGAAGCAAGAAACATCCCTGTCGGTGAGTCTGATGATACGGATATCTATAGTTCATTGACATGGAAACAAGGACAGTTCCTAGCCCAGATATTTTGGGAACGTTGGGTTAATGAATATATTACCTTATTACATGAACGCTCTAAATGGAATAGACAACGGGATAACTTAAAACTTAATGATGTCTTTCTCCTACAACCTGAGGTTGATACGTTAATACCTCGTTCTCAATGGCCCTGGGGGCGCATTATAGAAACATACCCTGATGAACAGGGAAATGTGAGATCTGTATTACTAAGAACTAAGGATGGGAGTGAATATAAACGCCCCATACAACGGTTATGCTTGCTGGAACAAGATTAACAGATAACTCAAATCACACAAACAAACTCAAATTTATTCTGTACATGAGCTATATTTACTTATTAGTAAATTATTATGTTATGTCAATTGTGACTGTGAGCATAACTAAGTTGGCTGTTTTGCCTATATTTTGGCTTAATATTATACTTATTAGTAAATTATTATGTTATGATTAATTGTGAGCATAATATTTTTGGTAATAAAAAAATTAAAATGTACTACAAATTTAAACCCTTATTACAATATAATGTACTGTAAGTACTGGTAATATACAACCCTACTGTACGGTACAGTAGTACTGTGTGTTTGATTATAATATTTTCTACAATGGTTGGTGGTGATTGGTTGTGCTAAGAGAAGATAGCACAACCGAAGATTATGTATATTATCCAAAGTACTATTACGTGGTAAACTCTGTAAAAAGAACTGCAATGATTTATAGACTGACATACAGCACACAAAGACATAAAGTTCTTCCAGTTAGGACGGTTGAAATACAAGGTTCTTCTGGTTGGGACGGTTGAAAGACAAAGTTCTTCTGGTTGGGACGGTTAAAAGACAAAGTTCTTCTGGTTGGGACGGTTGAAAGACAAAGTTCTTCTGGTTGGGACGGTTGAAAGACAAAGTTCTTCTGGTTGGGACGGTTGAAATACAAAGTTCTTCTGGTTGGGATGGTTGAAATACAAAGTTCTTCTGGTTGGGACGGTTGAAAGACAAAGTTCTTCTGGTTGGGACGGTTGAAAGACAAAGTTCTTCTGGTTGGGACGGTTGAAAGACAAAGTTCTTCTGGTTGGGACGGTTGAAAGACAAAGTTCTTCTGGTTGGGACGGTTGAAAGACAAAGTTCTTCTGGTTGGGACGGTTGAAAAACAAAGTTCTTCTGGTTGGGACGGTTGAAAGACAAAGTTCTTCTGGTTGGGACGGTTGAAAGACAAAGTTCTTCCGGTTGGGACGGTTGAAATACAAAGTTCTTCTGGTTGGGACGGTTGAAAGACAAAGTTCTTCTGGTTGGGACGGTTGAAAGACAAAGTTCTTCTGGTTGGGACGGTTGAAAGACAAAGTTCTTCTGGTTGGGACGGTTGAAAGACAAAGTTCTTCTGGTTGGGACGGTTGAAATACAAAGTTCTTCTGGTTGGGATGGTTGAAATACAAAGTTCTTCTGGTTGGGACGGTTGAAATACAAAGTTCTTCTGGTTGGGACGGTTGAAAGACAAAGTTCTTCTGGTTGGGACGGTTGAAAGACAAAGTTCTTCTGGTTGGGACGGTTGAAAGACAAAGTTCTTCTGGTTGGGACGGTTGAAAGACAAAGTTCTTCTGGTTGGGACGGTTGAAAGACAAAGTTCTTCTGGTTGGGACGGTTGAAATACAAAGTTCTTCTGGTTGGGATGGTTGAAATACAAAGTTCTTCTGGTTGGGACGGTTGAAATACAAAGTTCTTCTGGTTGGGACGGTTGAAAGACAAAGTTCTTCTGGTTGGGACGGTTGAAATACAAAGTTCTTCTGGTTGGGACGGTTGAAAGACAAAGTTCTTCTGGTTGGGACGGTTGAAAGACAAAGTTCTTCTGGTTGGGACGGTTGAAAGACAAAGTTTGTTCGCGCTTTTGAAGACCTTTAGCAGTTTAACCTGCCAAAATTTATATGTCTTTTCGTTAATTAAAACACCTTTAGCATACGACAACAATTTATGCTAATACACAAAACATTAGCCGAAGTCAGCCCATGCGCGATCATTCACCCGATGGATCTACACCCGGGAGACTGAATTCGGATGCTTAAATTTTATTATTGCAGTGTAAGGTTGCAGTGTATACCTACTGTATTATTCGATATTTCGTTAATAATTAATCTCTGACAGGTATTATTGGCTTTCGGGAAATATTAACAGTTCCTTTAGGACGTGGCGCTTTATCTATTTAAACAGAACTAAGACTTATACTAAAACGCAACGATACTGCTTATGATTGAAGTATAAAGCGTATTCTTTAGGAAATACTTTGTTACCAATCACAATCATGCACACTATTCTGCCGACAGTCAGTATATTTGATCACACATAAAGAGAGCAGCAATTGACTCACGTAGGGTCTGCTAAATAACATTGGATTCAATACACACCACATTAATATAAATCGCAATTGTTATGTATAGCCGGTCTCTCTAACCTGTAGTGTATCAAGAAAATTGGGAATTTGGGTGATTTATCCTTATTATCCAAAGAGCAATATTTCCATCAACAAATAGGTACAATTAATAACTGACGGTAAATAACAGTACAAACAATATGATTAATAGTGAGTTATTGAGATATTTTAGGATTTGATTGATTAATTAGATTAAGGTAACAGTTTATACTTTCGATAATTTAAGCAGTTTACTAGAGTTCTTCCCAAAAGGCCGGTGTTTCTGGCTTAGACAGCAATAACAACAAAGTATCAAGTAAAAACAGTAAGACTGAACACTCTCCTTATGATCGGCTGAAAAGCTACACATCGACAGGAAAAATCGCTCTGATTGGCTCAAGCCAAACAAAGAACCACGCGTCCAATGGCTGTTTCCATGTCAGCAACCAGCTGTTAGATGTCGTAATATGAATCATCACGGCTAAGCTGTGAAAGGTAGTTGGTGCATTACAAGTTTTTTGCCTTACCATGTCCGCCAAAACACGTATATAGCAGAATTACTTTTATGTCCGTTAAAACACCTGTAACGGTACCTTGCGGGCGAGGGGAATATATATACAGTTAGAGAACCTTTTTAGAGTATTCCAGCGCCTGGGGGGAACTGGCCAGCAAAGGCAAACGTATCAGTTATCCCACAAAAGCTTTTACACCGCTCCCAGAAAATGGGATTTAAGTCTATAAAATATACAAAATCACAGTTTCTAAAATATAAAAATACT
>JAUCBJ010006752.1:0-101178 GCA_032718475.1 Nemertoderma westbladi | reverse complement strand
ATCTTCATGATCGCTTGAATCGCATACAGTAGACTTAAAAAATATTGTGTTAGATTTTCCAACCATACCCATGTTACACGTCAACACCAGCAATGGGACAAGAAAATAAATTTACCGCCGTACTTTTATTCTGCCTTAACCAATTATTTAAATATTGCGGTATTCCAATTTCTTAACAGCACATTGATTTTCGAATTTCTGCGGACTTGCCCATGCTCATGCTCATGCCCCCCCCCCCCCCCCCCCACCCAAAAACCATCCACCCCGAAACACATCCCACCCCCCTCCACCCCGAATCATCCACCCCAACCCTCAACCCAGAACCAAATCCCACCCCAACCCCCCCCCCCCACAACCCCGAACCCTCCACCCCGAACTCCATCACATCCAATCCCACCCTCCACCCCAAACCCTCTACCCCCAACCCCCCCCCCCCCCCACCACGCCCAACCCTCCACCCCGAACCCCATCCCACACCGCACCACCACCTCTTCCACATGGTGGATGTAACTCACTAGCCCCACCATCCATCCACTGATTATGTTAATGTTAGTTTGTAATTAATTTTACAGTAATACAAATACTGTACATGTTACTGTGTAGGCTTATGATAATGAATATTATTCATGACTATTGGAAACATAAATTTAGATTGAATTGTATTGAATTACTTCGATTCACAGATGCTACCAAAGATTACTGGTTATTATAACCCACCTTGGCCTGGCTCTTCCTAATGGCATAGGCCTACAGTCCTACTTATTAATGCTACTTATGCTTACTTATAAAATAATCACAAACGAGCCTGTCTTCACAACATCTTGTTACATATTAAAGTAGGCATATCTTCTAGAGGAATATGATTAAGATTTCTGCAATGCAGCAAACTAAATACTAAATGCTGCGGGTTATCTATATTATTGGCCCCGATTGGAAAAAATTAAATAATTCAGAATTGTGTATAGTGACACATAAGAGGCAGCTACATTTTGTTATATAGGCCTACATTCGTTTTTAAGGATTTATATTTTACTTTATTTTTAATTTCAATTTAACTTACAAAATAACAATAATATTTCCATCGGAAAAGTTATTTTTTAATAATCGCTACCTTTCCTTAGCTTATATCTAAAGTAAATTCCAGTACAAACATAATGCGCTGTTATAAGTTAATCAAACATATTACAATAATTTTTGGGACATTATTCGTTATTCTTCTATACATCGATAATAAATTCTACACTACTGATAGCAAAGTATTACCAAATTCGAAATCAACAAACAACACGAATTATGAGGCTCACGAGACCAATATAGATCAAATTACCATACCACAGACATCCGTAACCACAGCGATACACTATGAAACTAAGTGCAGTGAACCCGCAATGAACATATTTTGGTTAAAAATGCACAAAATAGGCTCGTCTACCACAATACCAATGTTCGTAAACCACGCGTATAAAAACAAACTGAAACCTGCTACACTCACCATGCAATGGATTAATAGTTTAGGGTACCCAGATTGGAACTACAATTGGCATTCAGACATGAATGTAAACACAAAACATCCCAATGTGTCATTCCTTCATTGTCGATATAGTCACAGCATCCGAGATGTTATGCCGGTTGATACAATGTATATTTCTAGCATAAGAGACCCGGCCACTTTAATTCCTTCTTATATTAAGTATTACAACAAAAACGATGTAAAATACAAACTTTTTTCGTCATCCATTCTTCCGATCGACAATGAATCTTTTCTCAATCACTATATGGAATACCCAGACGATGTAACTTTCAATGGAAGAGCCTTCGTTAACCCAATGTTATACGAGTTGGGATATATCTTACAGAATGATAGCGATGTTAACGAAATTCAAAAAGTAATTAATGATATTTCTAAAGAATTTGACTTTATTATCGTTCTAGAACATTTCGATGAGTCTTTAATTGTTATGAAAGATCTTCTTTGCTGGACGATTCAGGATGTAGTTTATAAAGTGAAGAATACTAATCCTGGTAAACTCGATGAAATTGATGACAAAATCAAAGATAAAATACGAGAGATAAATCTAGGAGATTGGATGTTATATAAACAATTCAATAAGACATTATGGGAAACGATACGAAATTATGGGCCACAAAGAATCCAAGATGGTGTAGATGAATTACGAACCATTAATGAGGAAACGCGTGAGAAATGTTTGTCTCTGACTACTGGAATAACTTTGTCTGTAGATGATACAATTCTTTGCGGTATGTTTGCTACACATATACACCATGTTGAGAGAGATATAGTTATAACTGTAGATGAATTCCAAGGTAATATGGAACTCGCCTGGGATATGTTTATTAGGTTAAGGACAAAGTCAAATGAATATAATAATATGTAAAACATTTAATAGGAAATATATTGATTACAGTAAATACATTAAAATAAGCAGGTACATAAATACAGTATGCTTACATACAATAGGGGCGGTGTTATGCAAAGGGGTGTTAAGCCACAAAAGTTCAATTTGAGATAATCGATCTCACAAAGTTTTTAACATCCTGTGTGATCGTTGTTGTATTTCTTTTATTTTTAAGGCATTTATTTCCTCGTATTATTGGGCAATAGGAAGTCATAATTAGGTACAGTAGATTACACTTTTCTCTATCGAATGATACCAAAAACTCAATTTCAACAAATGTGGGATAACACCCTTATGCATAACACCGTCCATATACTACCTTGTATGTATTTACAGTACGTATGGCATTTGGCAATAGCTTTATAAGAACTACTGTACTGGGATGTGTTAATAATTAATTATTTATTACATGGGAAATAAGCATAACTTTTTCACTTTTCTCAAGGCATCTATCTTATTTACCGAGCGTCAGCGAGATTAATAAAAGGTCGTTGGAATATATAATCCATGGTGTTAAACAGGCATTGATTTATGCAACATAAGTGGAAGGGTTTACTGTGGAAGACCACCCTTGGTGGTGAACACTACTGAACAGGCATTCCTTTAGGCAACAGAGTGGAAGGGTTTACTGTGGAAGATCACCCATGGTGGTGAACGGGCATTCCTTTGGGGAAAATAATGGGAGGGTTTACTGTGGAAGATCACCCATGGTGATGAACAGGCATTCCTTAAGGAAACAGAGTGGAAGGGTTTACTGTGGAAGATCACCCATAGTGGTAAACAAGCATACCTTTAGGCAACAGAGTGGAAGGGTTTACTGTGGAAGATCACCCATGGTGGTTGAACGGGCATTCCTTTGGGGAAAATAATGGGAGGGTTTACTGTGGAAGATTATCCAAGGTGGTGAACAAGCATTCCTTTAGAAAACAGAGTGGAAGGGTTAACAGGAAGATCACACATGGTGGTGAACAGGCATTCCTTAACGTACAGAATTTAAGGGTTTAATTACTGTGGAAGATCACCAATGGTGGATGAATGGACATTCTTTTAGGCAACAGAGTGGAAGGGTTTACTGTGGAAGATTACCCATGGTGGTGTACAGGCATTCCTTTAGGAAACAGAATGGAAGGGTTTACTGTGGTTCCTTAGATTGCTATGACGTCGACTCGCCCCTCTCTGACGTCACGCCACTCTGTGAAGCCACGCCACTTTGTGATGTCACCCCGTTGTTATAGTTAGTTGGCGCGTTATGTCTGGACTCACCGAGCGAGTACTACCCCCACCGCCAGGGGGCCTACGTGGCCCCTGTGCCGCCCACCGCGGCGGTCGCCTCCAACCTAGAGGACGCCCAGACTTCATTCCGGAATCGACTACCAGAGTTGTGTCAATAAGTTGTCAGTGAGTGCAACTGGAGACTTGGGCTAATGAATGCCAACATAAAGTCTTACTTTTGTTGGGCACCGCTTTGATGATGTCCAGGTGGGATCGAACTGGTATCCTCCGGGTTGGAAGGTTGACGCTCTAACCATTCAGCTAGCAGCTCATGTAAAATGTAGATCTGGAAATACTACCTGATACATTGTATGTCCGCAATTTAAGTCCTCATGGTCTCCCATCATTCAATACCATCATGCCATCGTTGATCTGCCATTGTGCACATCCTACTGTACTTAGCCGTCTTAAAGTCGTCGCTCATAAATGTCTTGTGATTTACATTGTCTGATTGGTGATACTAATAATCCTAAAATGCAAAAATTATCTTAACCTGCCCCTCAAACCAGTACCCTGCTGAGTGAGCGAAAATGAAAACACGATAATTGCCATCAACTCAACGATAGAAACACCAGCTGCTGGTACTCATGTGGGCCTAGTAAGCTACTACTATTTATTGAATGGATAGCCCAGACTGCAGAGAAGTATATTACTTGCCAAATTTATTACTTTCTCACTCTAACCCAGACAGTAATCAAACATCAACTGTTAGTTTGTATAATGTATTACCCCACCAGATGAATAGCTCTTCCCTGTGAATCCTATGACAATAATCTATACGGTTACTCACTGCTATGTTAGATGGGAGGCCAGGTAATTGAATTGTAAGCACTGGGCCTTTTAAGTGGTTTATAGGTTGATGATAATGAATGATGAGGGACCCAACTACACTACGTTTGTCTATATGGACGGTCTCCTTACAGCCAGCTGGCTGGCTTTTCTAGTTGAATCATATTATTCCGCAACTAAATAATTTACTCTTTTAGACGAACTTGTGCGTTTTTTTGCCGGACTAACAAATTTTGGCGACGTTTTTGGTGAGATTGGCAATATTTGAAAAGATTCTGAGGCACAAATACTGTATGTTGCTCAAGTGACTGAATAGCCCAAATAAAAAAGTTGGTGCATACTCGACCAGTTGAAATCGGTGAAATTCGACATTAAATTTTCAAAACCGCTATTTTTCAGTGATCCCGTGATCGAAACGCCACAAAAAATATACAGTCTTGTGCGCAACCAAAATTTATGTAAAGTTTGTTATTAAAATTTCTGCGTACTAGCTTGAGTTTTTGAGATATTGGATGCCTACCGAGTTTAAACCTATTCGGAATGAAAATAACATAGTTAGAGAAGATGTTAATTTTCAGATAATACGCCCTCTAGTGGCAGACTATGGAACTGCAAACGGCTGGATATAGGTAAGAGTAATTAGTGATCTGAGGTGTCACGAGAGGGGGCGGGGCGCTTGGATACAACTAATATTAATAAGCTCTGGCTTGGTTAATGCTAATTGGGGGGTCAAAGGTCAACGATAAAGCTGTCTGGATATATATGAGAGTAATTAGTTACCAGTAAGGGAGCTGTATAACCTATGGCTATGTACAGTATAACGAGATGAAAGTCAATGAGGTCATTTAGAAACCAATATATAAAACTAATTATTGGTAAATATAATATTAAGTACAAATAAATAAAGTAAAAATAAATACAATTAAATAAACTAAAATTAAATACAAATAATTAATTAAAATTAAGTACAAATAAATAATAATTAATAAATAAAAGAGCTGCGGTGTCACTTATGACACCCTCTTGGGCCTCTAGGTGACAGTTAGACAACACTCATGACCCATTGGGTGTAAGGGCGCTAAGCGGTCTGATTAATCAATTAAATATAATCAATAATTATTGATTAATTCCCTATGAAAAATTCCCTCCACCTGAGAACTTACTGAAGTCACGATTTAGTGTTGGACAAATGTAAGTTTCCTAAAATAGGCTACACTGCACTGGTTGCTAACCTTAGATGTTTGTAATTGTATATTATCAGTCCTTATTAATTACAGCTAAAATTCAATTTTGCTTGCTCAGATTATAAGCTGTAGAGCAAAAACTTGACGTGCTAGGCAAAAACTGACCGCAGTTTTGAATTCAGCATGTCAAGTTTAGTCGAAATCAGGTAACAAATCCCACTCAACAGAAACTTTTTTCAAATTGTTCCCCAGTGATAATCAATCAATAATCAATTAAACCCTAATTAGGAGTCGTAAGACACCTATTAGGGATTAAATGTATTAATTAATTGATGACACCTGTCAATTAGGGTCTTATTAGCCTAATTAATAATAATAATAATAATAATAATAATATATATTTATATAGCGCCTTTCTGAACATATTTCAAGGCGCTTAAAAACTATTTGAAACCAACTAAAAAGGCTACGTACAGAGAATTAATTAATAACTAAAAAGTTTGAACAATATTAAATAAAAATCAGCAATATTCCTCTTTGTACAGGTGAGTTTTGAGTCGCGATTTAAACAGAGTCAGCGTCGTGGCATCTCTAACTTCTTGCGGGAGGGAGTTCCAGATTGTTGGTGCCGCAATTGAGAACGCCCGTCTCCCGTAATTATGCAAGTAAAACTGCGGTACAAATAGAAGTCCCTTATCAGCAGACCGTAATTGTCGTGGAGGTACATAGGGAGTTATTAAATGGGTCAAGTAGGCAGGAGCAGCACCATGTAAACACTTGAATGTCAACAAAGCTATTTTAAATTTGATCCGTAAATTTACAGGTAACCAATGCAAACGTTTAAGGACTGGAGTGATGTGCTCTTGTTTCTTAACGCCCTCTAGCAGTCGCGCTGCGGAATTCTGTACATATTGTAATTTTTTGATTGACTTCGAGGGTAATCCATAATATAATGAGTTGTTGCTGTCGAGTTTGTTTGTGACAAAGGCGTGAATTAAGATTTCAAGGTCATGTCTGCTGAGGTACCGTTTAATTTTAGCCAAACTTCGAAGATGAAGAAATGCATCTCGGACCGTTGTACTTATTTGATTGCTGTATGTCAGATTTGAATCCACGATGAAACCTATATTACGTGCCTTGTCGCTGCAGCTGATCAGGTCATCCCCTATTTGTATGTTAGGGGGCGTTAGTTGTTTACCGAAACGGGACTGCAGAAGGATAATCTCCGTTTTATCTGAGTTCATTTTCAATAAATTATCTTCCATCCACTTCTTTACATCGGCCACGCAACGTTCAGTCACCTCAACAGCGACGGACGAATTAATAGGTTTAAAACTAATGTATAGCTGTGTATCGTCCGCGTACAAATGATACGAGAGGCCGTGGTTGCGAATAACATTTGAAAGCGAACGAGTGTATATCGAAAATAATATAGGCCCAAGTACCGATCCTTGTGGCAGCCCGTACAGCAAATCCAACCGGTTCGAATATTTTGCATTAATGCGAACCTGTTGTGACCTATTCGACAAGTACGATCTGAACCAGTCCAGGGCGATTCCCTCAACCCCGATTTCTCGATCTAGAGTGTCCAACAGTTTAACGTGGTCGACCGTGTCGAAGGCAGCACTAAGGTCTAATAAGACGAGAAGTACTCCCGATCCCGAATCGATTTTGCGTAATATGTCGTCGCTTACCTTAAGCAACGCGGTCTCCGTTCCGTGTAAGGGTCTGTACGCGCTCTGTAAAGGTTCATACAATTTATTTATGTTCATATGAGTCATCAGCTGGTTTGCAATCACCCTTTCTGTTAACTTTGCTAAATATATCAGATTAGACACCGGCCTAAAGTTCGTAAGTATCTCAGGGTTTAATCGTGCTTTCTTTATGACTGGTGTTAACACAGCTTCCTTGAATAGAGTCGGCACAGTAGCAGTTGTAATTGATAAATTAATAATTAACATAATCACTGGTAGCAACAATTTTATTGAATGTTTTACTAATTGCGTGGGAATCGGATCCATGGTACTAGATTTAGATTTTGAGTTCTTTATTAGCTTTTCTGCCTCATCCATTGTTATTTTATTAAAGTGTTCCAATTTGGGAATATTGTTTCCTTTACCGTTGGTTGCGCCCCCCATACCCGTAGGAACGCCCAGTCCCGTAGCGCCCCCCGTAGGAATGCCTAGGTTAGTTGCGCACCCCGTAGGAATGCCCAGTCCCGTAGCGGCCCCCGTATGAATGCCCAGTTCAGTAGCCCCCCCCATAGGAGCGCCCAGTCCAGTAACACCCCCCGTAGGAATGCCCAGGTTGGTTGCGCCCCCCATAGGAACGCCCAGTTCACTAGCGCCCCCTGTAGGAACACCCAGATCCGATGCTTCACCCGTAAGAATGCCCAGGTCAGATGGTCCCCCAATAGGAATGCCCAGTTCAGATGAGCCCCCCGTAGGAACGCCCAGTCCAGTTGCACCCCCCGTAGGAACGCCCAGTCCAGCAGCACCCCCTGTAGGAATGCCCAGGTCAGATGCTCCCCCCGTAGGAACTCCCTGGTCGGATGATTCCCCTGTAGGAGCGCCCAGTCCAGTATCACCCCCCGTAGGAATGCCCAATTCAGTAGCGCCCCCCGTAGGAACACCCAGTCTAGCAGCACCCCCTGTAGGAATGCCCAGGTCAGATGCTCCCCCCGTAGGAACGCCCTGGTCGGATGATTCCCCTGTAGGAGCGCCCAGTCCAGTATCACCCCCCGTAGGAATGCCCAATTCAGTAGCGCCCCCCGTAGGAACACCCAGTTTGATAGCGCCCTCCGTAGGAGCCCCCAGATCATCAACGCCCCGTGAAGTAGAACCGCCATTTCCAGATAATAAGTCATATCTAATATCCTTTATTTTCTTGTCAAAGAATTCCATAAACCTGTTCGCCAACTTTTCATCATCCTCGTGTGAAGGCAATGTACTTTTGTTTTTACGATAAAGTATTTTGGCAGCCACTGAAAATAGTTTTCGTTGATCACCTGCATTATTCTTTATAATGTTACTATAATATGTCTCTTTTGCTGACGCTATGGTATTGGCAACCACCGTGCACTGTAGGCGATAGGCGATACAATCAGCACAGATATTCGTCTTTCGATATCGGCGCTCCAATCTTCTGCGTTTTCTTTTTGCGTCGTTAATCTCATCAGTGTACCAATTTGCCTTCGGCCTCATGGAAACAGTTTTTGTTTGTAATGGGGCGTGTTTATCGAGTATGTTCATTAGGTTATCATTATACATTTTAATAACTCCATTAATATCACCAGAAGGAGAGTCGCATACTGGTGAATGTTTTAAATCCTCCAAAAACAGATTACCGTTTATTTTACTTATATTTCGGTAACTTATTGTCTGTGATATATCGGCTGGTTTAGTGAAATTCAAGTTAAAGTAGACTGCAAAGTGGTCGGATAAACCTATATTTCGTACAAAAACGTTGCAAACGATATTCTGGTCGTCAGTGTGTACTAGCACCAGATCTAGTGTATGGCCCTTTATGTGGGTTGGTTGATTTACTAACTGTACCAATCCAAAGCAATTTAAAATGTCAAGAAACTCGGCGGCATCCTTGTTATCGCAGACATCAACATGAAAGTTAAAATCACCCAATAATAGTATTCTACCCGGAAGAACTATAACTCTAATTAGGAGGTGTCACCCAGACAGTCTGGCGCCAATCACACCCAATGACACCCATGGGTGTCACATTCCTAAGCGATGAGTCATGAGTGTGGTCTAACTGTCGCCGAGCCGCCCAAGACCCTACTACTAACGTTGTTTTAATTGACAGCAAATGATTTCATTAGAAAATATGATTGTTTTGCTTCGAAAAGTACTCTATTACTTTGCCATCTGCCTAAAATAATACTCATAAAACGCTGTTGTCATATTATGCACTCAGTTAACTGTATTTTTGCAGTTTGAGAGGTAAACCCGAATAACACCAGATTTCAGAAAGTTTACCAATTTTGATGCGGTTTTTTGCATTAAATTCGTAAACCGCATCATATATTGGTTCTGAAAATTGATATGAGAAGCAATAATACACTTTTTTCAAAATTGGCACTGCGGTTGACATTTGATGGAATGAGCCTATAAACTGTTGGCCATATAATATCGTACTGAGGTTTACAATGTTCTTCAAAGGAACTAATTGCTGTATCAATCGTTCTGCCATAGAATATTACGTTTGGTTACGGTTATGTATAAATTATATATCACTATTTTATGCCTTTACATATTGTCATTATTTATGTAGAAGGTCAAAAACAAATTTGGTTGATTAGGGTACATTTCCGGCAGAATCAGAAACGACAGTCTCAATTACATAACTTCCGTTAAGTGATTAATTAATTTAACACTCTAATAATAAAGTTTGGTACCGTCAATGGTACCATAAACATATATCCTAAGTGTGACATAAAGTAAAGTTATTGGTAAACGGGCAACAGAAAGCGGAGCCATCCCTAAGGCTTCCTCTCTCTTTGCAATTACCTGTAAGGCAGTGAGGGCGCTACTCTTTCCCAAGGTTGAAAAATGCGTAACTATTTAATTCATAAATAGGAATTGCCCGCCGCGTAAATTTAGGCCCTACTCGGCGGGCAGTTTATAAAGATACATAACATGCAATGCCAACAACGAAGTCTAAAACAATTTTAAGTTACCGCCACTCTATAGTAATGTTAGTTACATTATAATCGTAAAAAATTGCACACATGGTAAACCACAAACGCGTTCACAACACAAGCACATAAAATTATTCCTCCAATAATATAAAGTAAATTATTTATGTGATTCGTGTCAGGAGATGCCGTCATGGACACGTTCAAGAATATCTGGAACATGGTATGGTTACCATAGTGACAAGTTGTAAACAACACGTGAGTTGAGTACCAGCTTTGGAATTTTAATTATCGGTATAAAATCAAAGCCAAATACATACATAATAATAATAATAAATACATAATTGTATTTGTTACAAAATTGTTGTTATAAAATTGCCCTGAACACCTGAAATTGGTTTTATTGACATTTATTATCTCCTAAACATCATAAAACGAGTTAAAAATATAAAACAACTGACCTCCAGTTCATAACTCAACAGGCATGCTTTCATTGCCAATGAATGCGGATGGAAGATAAATAAACACGTGGGTTGGTAGGCTTACTGTATTTGCGAACATTTTAAATCATTTTTGCGACAACTATAACTCAATTTTAACATACAGTTGAAAACTAATATAACAAAACCTGGAAACATCATCATGGGATATGGTTCCAGATTACCATTCCGTGAATATAAATTACTCAAACTCAACTCTTTGAAATCGATTATAGTTACATCTTTGCCCGTAAAGTTTTTATGATATTTAGCATTAACGGCCCTTCGGGCCTAGATGGCAATAATGTCAGAAATTCCGCTAAATTTCTTAGATTATGACTTAGGGTTATGGTTAGTAGTATTTTATTGACATTGATAATATTGTTAATAATATAAAGCACAGCACAATCACAAATAATAAGCGAAATAGGAATAATGAAGGAACTGTTAGACCGTATTCAAAAAATAGTACCTAATTACTACTAGGTCGAGCGAACTCGGACAGTGGAAATCAGTACCCAGTACCTAATTATAATGTCCAAAATATTCAAATGATATAAACAACGATAGTTCAATACTAATATAGTAATTACAGTATATATATATATAAGCACTAATCGCCGAAGACCTGTATTACCATGGTTCTTGTTACCTTGCTTCTGTCACCATGGTTCTTGGATCCGGAGGTCAGGCGAGACCTTCGAATACGCAAGGGAAAGGCATGGGCAGCCTTGAATATGCTTTGCAGGATTTGGAAGTCACCGAGAGTTAATCGGAAACTTAAGGTCCGATTATTTAGAGCAGCAGTAGTTCCAGTACCTCTCTATGAGAGACCATGTTGGGCTCTAACTGCTGAGGACACCAAATCTCTGGATGGCACATTCACAAGAATGCTACGCCGGGTTCATTGTGTCAAGTACAATGCACACATCTCCAACCAGACACTATATAACATGAGAGGTGTCTCATTGGTTCCCCCAAGCTTAACACTAGAACAAAATCGCCTCCGCTTTGCAGGACATTGCTTTCGCCGTGAGGACCAGCCAGTGCATAATCTTGTACTTTGGCAGCCTCATGGAGTGAATAAGCATGGTGGACAGCCCATGACTTTCTTGAGACGCATCTTAAAGGACACTGGCCTTGAAGAAGCGGATGATCTAGCAAATGTCATGGGTGCAGGGTTGATAAAAATCATGATTTTCTTTAAATAAAAAAAATCTGATTTTTTTTATTTAAATCAGATTTTTTTTCATTTAAATCGGGTGACTAAAAAGCAAAATCCCAAATAACAAAGACCTGTATGAAACACATGTGTTAACTTTCGTTTATTGTTTTGGTTCCCCAAACACGCCTCTGTAACCTGCTCCTTTGCTAACCTGCTCCTGTAATTGGCAATGGGACCTAACGCTATATGGCAATGGGACCTAATCCCCTTTAGGACGTAACGCGACTTTATATCTTTGTTTTGTACAGGTGCCAAAGAGCGTTAGGTTACATTGCATTTAAAGGAACAGGTTAGTAAAGGAGCATGTTACAGAGGCTTGTTGGGGGAACCAAAACAATAAACGAAAGTTAACACATGTTTCAAAGATTATGCAGGTCTTTATTATTTAGGTCTTTGGTCTTTGTTTTGTAGTCACCCATTTAAATCACTTTTTTCTTATTTAAATCAGATTTTTTTATTTAAATCAGATTTTTTTATTTAAATCAGATTTTTTTATTTAAATCAGATTTTTTTATTTAAATCAGATTTTTTTATTTAAATCAGATTTTTTTATTTAAATCAGATTTTTTTATTTAAATCAGATTTTTTTATTTAAATCAGATTTTTTTATTTAAATCAGATTTTTTATTTAAATCAGATTTTATATTTAAACAATCGGAAGACTTCTGGCTTCATCAATGCACTAATGTTTAAAAAAAACCGAAAAACCGGGATCCCAGCGAAATATCCAATCCCGATTCCGACTTTTTTGAAACGGGATCCCGAAGTTTAAATGGTTAAATAAATTTGTTGAACATCTAAAATAAAGTTTCAGCAGAACCGAAATGTTTTGATTATATCGAATTTTTATTTCAGTAAACCATCCAGTAATCAATTATAAGATAATTTTAATATAACTTTATCTTACTAATATTTCAGAAGTGTAAAATAAAGTGAGTGTTACTGAAAACCTGCCTCATATACTATTAACTTTGATGAATTTAATCCAAAATTGCAATACCGATTCCGTAAAACGGGATCTCGAGAGGAATAATCCCGGTCCCGATCCCGGAAATCCCGAAAAGTCTGAATTCGAATATAAACTAAATAAACAACAAACTTAATAGAACTCTAAAGTACAACTTAATTAATGGGCCTGTGAATACTGTATGGTATTGGAAATGCGAGATGATACTGTATTTTCATGTAAATATTTAGGTAATTTGAATCATTTATTAATAATCAGTAATGCAATGTTTATCCTGGCCTTAAAGCATGATTGATAAAATTCATGACTTTAAAAAAATCAAAACTATCTGATTTTTTTTTTATTTTTATATGTGATTTAAATCAAATGATTTAATTCAAACAACCCTGCTTGGGTGATAGGGAGTTGAGGCGGTGCAATTTTGACGACAAGCCGGCACAGTATTTTTAAAAATGCAGCTGCAATGCAGCATGCCGATCCTAGCTAGTTGGCATTAGGGATACCTGATTTTTCAATTATCAGAAAAACTTGTCAAAGATTACAGTAGTGACGATATGAAACTTGGTTTTGAAAATTTCAGATCAGTTTATTGGTCTATTTATTGCAAGGGAAATGTTATATTAAATTTGGTAATGGATCATAATTTTACAGTAACGGATTCAAAACAAAACTTGGGAAAAAGACTCCTGGGAAAATTCTAAGAGATACAAAATATCAAAATTGCCGTAGCTCCTATATAATAATTCAAGGCTATTCATTTGAATCAGTGCAATGAGATGAGTCATATTTCAGTTAATGATGCAACTAATGCTTCATATTTTTCATCAAAATTATTATTATACAGTATATCTTGTGTTTTATCAGTGTCCACGATATATTAGTTAGGTGCGGCTCCAATTCTTGGACTGTGTTAATTTATTTTCCCCCGGCACTTTAGAATTATCCGGATTGGTTTTGAAACGTTGCTTTAATATGAGAATTTCACTATGACTCTTTTCATTATCTTTTCATAAGATCAAAATTTCTAAAATGATCGCATAATTAACATTTTTATATTTAATTTCTCCTACGCGGATAGAATTCACTCAAGGGAATTATTTATGTGGGTTTAAGTTACTCTGAGCAGCCTATCATTATAGTGAATTTTAATGGTTTGGAATTTTATCAATTGTTAATTATTAATCTGACGCATATTATATTTATTGTTTCACTAACAAATTTCACCAATTTACAACCAAAATTAAATTTGCCACAGTTTGAGTTTGTGTTTTATGTATTTTATTAAATCTCAACAATAGAAGAAACGAGGAAATATTCTAATAACGATTGCCTATCTATGTGTAAGTTATCCATTTCACCATTCTTATTCGTTTCAGTCTGGGAATAAATTTCGGTTTGCCTATGTTTCATTAGACTAGTTGTCAATGTCCAGGTAAGAAACCATTAGGTTTCCATGACAATACAAAATTATCGGGTTAGGACTTTGTATAAAGTACTTTCAAAAGAAAGTATAAGTTAGGACTTTAGCGCTCCCGGAGTTTATGCAAACGGTTTTATTTTTGTGTTCGATGTGAAATTGGTTATTTGCGAAACTGAGGGGTATTCGCAATCAATATTTTCGGTCTTACAATCATTTAGCACTTAGTACAAATTGAATATAAGTGTGATTGACTATGACTAACCAACGAAAATTAAAATAACACGAGAGAAAGTAAAAAACATTATTGATAATAGGTAAAAAAAATTAAAATATAGCAGACAATAAAAGTCAGAAAAACCGACGTAATGATTTATGTAAAGGAACTTTCATATTTTACCGATTTATAACTGATGTTACACGAACAATGATTGAATTGTATTATTTTTTCCTGCAAATATTGTAAATTGATATAAGTGAAACTATAACTATTTTACATGATTGTGTAAAAGGTTTCACATAAGCAGTATTTATGTACCGAGCGGGGGTGGCGAGGGATGTTTCCATAAATCTACAAGGGTCATTCATTCATAAACGTTGACAGTGCCCTTTTCACAAAATGGTGCCATTTTGTTAAATTATGTAAATTTAAGGGCGTTCTGAATGCTTAATTATTAGCGTTAATATTGTAATGTTTAGGAATATTAATGAAATTAATATCCTTTTTATGCAATTAATTGCAGTTGGTACATCAACTAAACATACACTTCGCCTACAATCAATGGTTATCAGTAATGGGAAATACTATCAATATTTGTTATAGAAGTTTATTGTTACTAAGTTAGTGATTATTATTACTTAGCTGCGTTACGAGGATATCACCACATCGAGAAGTTGTTAATTTTCATAAAAATAGCGCATGTTTAGGTACGCCTATAATGCACTAATTATTGCAATTTACCTGCTATAAAAGAAAAGGCAACTTTGTGGAATAAAATTACGCATTACTCTACATAAAAACAAATAGAGTTTTCTCTTTAACCATAAAATTATTTCACTAATATTTTCACAAATTTAGAACCTCAATTTGGGGTATCTCAACAATTAGACCGGATGAATTTTGAAATAACGATTGTCAATATATCTAGGTATTTCCATTCCACGGCAATCACTCACTACATAATAATATGTCGCCTGTGCAATAAATGGAAATACATTGTATGGATGTCCAGGTAAGAAACCATTACGTTTCCATGACAATACACAGTTATCGGGTTAGGACTTTGTATAGAGTACTTTCAAAGACTATCTAAAAGTAATAAGTTAAGACTTTAGTGCCCCCGCAGTTTGTGCAAAACGCTTTTATTATTAGGTTATACGTATACGTGTACAATTGGCTATTCGCGAAACGGAGGGGTATTCGCAATTAACATTCAGCGAGTTAGCGTATTAGGGTATTTGCGGTCTTATAATCATTTAGCACTTGGTAGTTGGTACAAATGGAATGTAAGTGTAAGAAGTGTGTTTGTAAGTTAGCATTATGGCCATTCCATACTCTTGAGTGTTTAAGTGTGTTTGAAAAGTACCAGTTCCCATAATGCCGCTAAGGGGGGCCAAGTTTTCCATACACATGACACACTGGACTGCAAAAGTGGTAAAATGCTAACTTGTGGGAAATGGTCTAAAAAACGTTTTGACAAAGTTTCAGATTGCAAGGACCACGAGTTAGCACTTTGAGTTAGCACTTTGGAAAAGTTAGCACAATAGCGGAAAAAGAGCTTGCAAAGTTAGCCCTTTGGTATATTTGCCAACACTTTATGACTGGTGTTAACACAGCTTCCTTGAATAGAGTCGGCACAGTAGCAGTTGTAATTGATAAATTAATAATTAACATAATCACTGGTAGCAACAATTTTATTGAATGTTTTACTAATTGCGTGGGAATCGGATCCATGGTACTAGATTTAGATTTTGAGTTCTTTATTAGCTTTTCTGCCTCATCCATTGTTATTTTATTAAAGTGTTCCAATTTGGGAATATTGTTTCCTTTACCGTTGGTTGCGCCCCCCATACCCGTAGGAACGCCCAGTCCCGTAGCGCCCCCCGTAGGAATGCCTAGGTTAGTTGCGCACCCCGTAGGAATGCCCAGTCCCGTAGCGGCCCCCGTATGAATGCCCAGTTCAGTAGCCCCCCCCATAGGAGCGCCCAGTCCAGTAACACCCCCCGTAGGAATGCCCAGGTTGGTTGCGCCCCCCATAGGAACGCCCAGTTCACTAGCGCCCCCTGTAGGAACACCCAGATCCGATGCTTCACCCGTAAGAATGCCCAGGTCAGATGGTCCCCCAATAGGAATGCCCAGTTCAGATGAGCCCCCCGTAGGAACGCCCAGTCCAGTTGCACCCCCCGTAGGAACGCCCAGTCCAGCAGCACCCCCTGTAGGAATGCCCAGGTCAGATGCTCCCCCCGTAGGAACTCCCTGGTCGGATGATTCCCCTGTAGGAGCGCCCAGTCCAGTATCACCCCCCGTAGGAATGCCCAATTCAGTAGCGCCCCCCGTAGGAACACCCAGTCTAGCAGCACCCCCTGTAGGAATGCCCAGGTCAGATGCTCCCCCCGTAGGAACGCCCTGGTCGGATGATTCCCCTGTAGGAGCGCCCAGTCCAGTATCACCCCCCGTAGGAATGCCCAATTCAGTAGCGCCCCCCGTAGGAACACCCAGTTTGATAGCGCCCTCCGTAGGAGCCCCCAGATCATCAACGCCCCGTGAAGTAGAACCGCCATTTCCAGATAATAAGTCATATCTAATATCCTTTATTTTCTTGTCAAAGAATTCCATAAACCTGTTCGCCAACTTTTCATCATCCTCGTGTGAAGGCAATGTACTTTTGTTTTTACGATAAAGTATTTTGGCAGCCACTGAAAATAGTTTTCGTTGATCACCTGCATTATTCTTTATAATGTTACTATAATATGTCTCTTTTGCTGACGCTATGGTATTGGCAACCACCGTGCACTGTAGGCGATAGGCGATACAATCAGCACAGATATTCGTCTTTCGATATCGGCGCTCCAATCTTCTGCGTTTTCTTTTTGCGTCGTTAATCTCATCAGTGTACCAATTTGCCTTCGGCCTCATGGAAACAGTTTTTGTTTGTAATGGGGCGTGTTTATCGAGTATGTTCATTAGGTTATCATTATACATTTTAATAACTCCATTAATATCACCAGAAGGAGAGTCGCATACTGGTGAATGTTTTAAATCCTCCAAAAACAGATTACCGTTTATTTTACTTATATTTCGGTAACTTATTGTCTGTGATATATCGGCTGGTTTAGTGAAATTCAAGTTAAAGTAGACTGCAAAGTGGTCGGATAAACCTATATTTCGTACAAAAACGTTGCAAACGATATTCTGGTCGTCAGTGTGTACTAGCACCAGATCTAGTGTATGGCCCTTTATGTGGGTTGGTTGATTTACTAACTGTACCAATCCAAAGCAATTTAAAATGTCAAGAAACTCGGCGGCATCCTTGTTATCGCAGACATCAACATGAAAGTTAAAATCACCCAATAATAGTATTCTACCCGGAAGAACTATAACTCTAATTAGGAGGTGTCACCCAGACAGTCTGGCGCCAATCACACCCAATGACACCCATGGGTGTCACATTCCTAAGCGATGAGTCATGAGTGTGGTCTAACTGTCGCCGAGCCGCCCAAGACCCTACTACTAACGTTGTTTTAATTGACAGCAAATGATTTCATTAGAAAATATGATTGTTTTGCTTCGAAAAGTACTCTATTACTTTGCCATCTGCCTAAAATAATACTCATAAAACGCTGTTGTCATATTATGCACTCAGTTAACTGTATTTTTGCAGTTTGAGAGGTAAACCCGAATAACACCAGATTTCAGAAAGTTTACCAATTTTGATGCGGTTTTTTGCATTAAATTCGTAAACCGCATCATATATTGGTTCTGAAAATTGATATGAGAAGCAATAATACACTTTTTTCAAAATTGGCACTGCGGTTGACATTTGATGGAATGAGCCTATAAACTGTTGGCCATATAATATCGTACTGAGGTTTACAATGTTCTTCAAAGGAACTAATTGCTGTATCAATCGTTCTGCCATAGAATATTACGTTTGGTTACGGTTATGTATAAATTATATATCACTATTTTATGCCTTTACATATTGTCATTATTTATGTAGAAGGTCAAAAACAAATTTGGTTGATTAGGGTACATTTCCGGCAGAATCAGAAACGACAGTCTCAATTACATAACTTCCGTTAAGTGATTAATTAATTTAACACTCTAATAATAAAGTTTGGTACCGTCAATGGTACCATAAACATATATCCTAAGTGTGACATAAAGTAAAGTTATTGGTAAACGGGCAACAGAAAGCGGAGCCATCCCTAAGGCTTCCTCTCTCTTTGCAATTACCTGTAAGGCAGTGAGGGCGCTACTCTTTCCCAAGGTTGAAAAATGCGTAACTATTTAATTCATAAATAGGAATTGCCCGCCGCGTAAATTTAGGCCCTACTCGGCGGGCAGTTTATAAAGATACATAACATGCAATGCCAACAACGAAGTCTAAAACAATTTTAAGTTACCGCCACTCTATAGTAATGTTAGTTACATTATAATCGTAAAAAATTGCACACATGGTAAACCACAAACGCGTTCACAACACAAGCACATAAAATTATTCCTCCAATAATATAAAGTAAATTATTTATGTGATTCGTGTCAGGAGATGCCGTCATGGACACGTTCAAGAATATCTGGAACATGGTATGGTTACCATAGTGACAAGTTGTAAACAACACGTGAGTTGAGTACCAGCTTTGGAATTTTAATTATCGGTATAAAATCAAAGCCAAATACATACATAATAATAATAATAAATACATAATTGTATTTGTTACAAAATTGTTGTTATAAAATTGCCCTGAACACCTGAAATTGGTTTTATTGACATTTATTATCTCCTAAACATCATAAAACGAGTTAAAAATATAAAACAACTGACCTCCAGTTCATAACTCAACAGGCATGCTTTCATTGCCAATGAATGCGGATGGAAGATAAATAAACACGTGGGTTGGTAGGCTTACTGTATTTGCGAACATTTTAAATCATTTTTGCGACCACTATAACTCAATTTTAACATACAGTTGAAAACTAATATAACAAAACCTGGAAACATCATCATGGGATATGGTTCCAGATTACCATTCCGTGAATATAAATTACTCAAACTCAACTCTTTGAAATCGATTATAGTTACATCTTTGCCCGTAAAGTTTTTATGATATTTAGCATTAACGGCCCTTCGGGCCTAGATGGCAATAATGTCAGAAATTCCGCTAAATTTCTTAGATTATGACTTAGGGTTATGGTTAGTAGTATTTTATTGACATTGATAATATTGTTAATAATATAAAGCACAGCACAATCACAAATAATAAGCGAAATAGGAATAATGAAGGAACTGTTAGACCGTATTCAAAAAATAGTACCTAATTACTACTAGGTCGAGCGAACTCGGACAGTGGAAATCAGTACCCAGTACCTAATTATAATGTCCAAAATATTCAAATGATATAAACAACGATAGTTCAATACTAATATAGTAATTACAGTATATATATATATAAGCACTAATCGCCGAAGACCTGTATTACTTCATATATATATTTACATAGAAACCCTAAATTATTATTATTACCATAGAATAATACATTAACGTTATCAAAATCCAAATTTTCATATTTATTCCGTAATTTTGTGGTTAAAGGGCAGAAAAGTAAAACATGGGGTTCATTTTGTACAGAAATTTTGGCGCACTCACACACCCGCTGTTCGGTCGGGGTTCGGCTCCATCTACCCTTTTCTATCCTTAGGTTGTGTGACATTAGTCTAATACGGGTGAACCATATCCGGATATAATCTGGCAGGTATAGGTCGCGTTTTTTATACAACTGGTGTGGTTCGAGCTTGGGGTTCATTATTTCGCGATATGTCCAGAATTTTGTTTTTGATTCATCTGTAGTTTTAATTATGGTTGAGGCCTGACCAACTAACCCTAACCATAATAATAAACGAACTAAATAACCGCGTTGTTTGTACCCTTTGACTCGTTGTACCCTTTGATGTTGTACACTTTGACTCGTTTTTTTTGGTACCCTTAGACGTCCTGCTTTGTACCCTTTGACCGCCTAGTTTGTACCCTTTGTCTCGTTTTACCCTTTCCTATTGTACCCTTTGTCTCGTTTTACCCTTTCCTGTTGTTTTAACCCTGTTTTAACCCTTTGACTCGTTTTGGTCCCTTTGACTCGTTGTACCCATTGACCTAAAGCGCACAGTCCACCACCACCTGAGCTATAACACCGCCACCGCTATGGCGCTATCCTCAACCAAGTTGAAGCCATAAAATTCGTTTTCCAATTCCATTGGCTTTGAATATTCCTAATCGACAGAATTGAGATTCTATAGAATCAGTAGTAAGTATAAAATCTTTCCTAAGGTATTTTACCCACGTGTGTGACGGGACTGACGGAGTTGGCAGTATCAGCTCCCGACCAGTGTAGATTGTACGCGTCGTCGCGTTCGTAAGCTGCTGGCTGTCTGCTGGATACGTTAGGCCGTAGGCCGTTGAAAACAAGGAGTTAAATTGTCAGTGTTGATAATCACAGCAGTTGATAATAGCACAGTCTGAATATAATAATACGCAATGCACAGTAACAGAAACAATGCTATAGTAATGATCTAATAACGACGACGACGGTCAAAAACTATTCCGGTCTCACAACCGTAAGGGAATCAACTAACTCAACTAACTAATATAATCAGTGATTACAAGAGTTATATCATTGACACATTGGTTTTAGCCCTACACTACTGGGCGGCCTCTAATACCCAATGGATGCGCTCTTGTCCTCCCCAACGTGCTTCCCTGCCCGCTATTGGCTTATATACTAATTGTCACTTCGCCACTCCCTGTAGGTGTTACCCCCTGGTGCTAGCCTCACTAGCTGGTTTCTCCCTCTGAGGTGGTTTGACCTCTCACCTCTCTCTGTGGCTTACGGCGTGTATCCCCCCCCCCCCCCCCAGTTGGTTATGAGGTGAGATTATTATTGGTAATCTCACATCGCCAACTATATTGGTGAAATGCCACTAGTCCCATTTTGGGTGGGTAAAGTAGGGAATTGAATCCGCTTACAACGTGTAAATGCGAACAACCTGAAATTCCCGCCAATATCTAAGTATAAGTAATAGGAAATATAACACAATTATATTATAAGCTTTTCTAAGGAAAAACACCCTACCTTTAAATGGCACGGCTGAGGATCAAGCATAGGGTGTTTTAAACTCGAAACTTGCATCTACTGTAAACCAATGGGGCTACCTTGGTTTCCTTTGAAAGAGCGACTTAAATTAGGTCGGTGTGTAAAATATAAAAATTTTCAAAAATTTTGAGTTTGATTTGAGATATTTTTGATTTTCAAAAAGATTGAATTTTCAGCTTATTTTAACATAAATAATGGAATACCGGAAACATAATTAACGCATAATTAAATTTTTTACATTATTAATCGATAAAAAACATTTTCAATTTTCTTGGGTTTCGATACTGGCGCGTGATGTTACTTCTTACATTGAAGAAGATGGTCAACTATCATCGCGGTACAACGACAAAAGTGATAATCCAGAGACGACGACCTATGGTGATACACTTATGGATGGCAGCACTGATTCGTTACTAAATGAAGATATTTCAATGAAAGACTTGAAAATGGCGATATTATCGGCTCCAGACCCAGCCCTAGCGCTACTGTACTTTCGCACTTACGGCACCAGACCTTGTCCTGACGCCATTACCGCCACCAGATCCGGTAGGTGACACAGTGATTATACTACTGAATAGACAGAATATAGCAATAATTTTGTAATAACATTGTTTCAAAATCTCAGTATTTGTCACTACTGTTTGGCCTCTCTCTATTACTCTATTATTGGCCTCATACCTCTACCGCGCTGCGATATTGCTAATCAACATTTTCCCGTCATCGCCTCCCCCACCCCTACCCCCACCCCCCCCCCCCCCCCCGGCCTTGGGATATCCCTGCTCAGCTTACAACTGGGGATAGTTTGATGGAACTGGACTGGCTTACGATAGGGCCCTGCCTACAGACAACTTGGCCCTCACTCGGTTTAACTCATTTTTACATAGTTTTGAGAAAAACGCAAATACATACAAGGCATGTCATTTGTTTCCTGATTGTTTTGAAATCCTGTGAAATGATGTCCTTGGGTAAGTTATAGTCATGGAATTCTATGGACAGCATATTTTTTACTGAAACTTCGATCTACATAATTGCAATGTGAGATATAGAGCGTATTTGCTTCTATTCGATTCAGGCGACCTCCTCTAGTCTCCTCTCCTCGACCCTATCCACCTCCAGTTTCTTCCATCGTTTGTACGGTGTGTCTACTGATCTGTCCACTAGGTGTCGGGTATCGTAATATACCGACTCGCCCTTCAGCCCCGGGTGGTCTACAAGACCTTCGAAGGTTACCTTAAAGGCTCTCCTGTGATTCAGAGGTGCTCCTGATAGTAGAAACACCGTCGGCTCCCTCCCGATAACCACTGTAATGAATAGATTTAATAAACCTATCATAATCCAATCCTCCTGTAAGATATATCTCTTCTGATATATCTTTATCGCTCCCCTCCGGAACTGATATACTTCTTGCTTTCCTGGTCTCGCTCCCCATTTTAGCGAGTTCGCAAGTTCCGCTCCGTATTCTTCCCGGAGCTTGCTCCAGTCCATCGACTTGTGGCAGACGAGCCCCATTAGTTGGCCCATCGCCACGGCTCTGCAATGTCCTGTATTCTCCACCAATCCCAACCCCTCTGGTCTTGACATAGCCATATAGACTACTTGCATGTCCAGGAGATTGGAGGTGTCCGGTCCAATGATCCTATCCGCGTTGTTGCGGATCACCGATACCACCTTAACCGTAGTTTTCTGTCTCACTAGCTCCTGCACCACCCTCAGCAACCAGTTTAACTTCGGCCCATTCTTCTTTCCATAGGTCCCCAGGTCGAATAGAAAGATATCTCCGTTCGGCGCTGCCAAATGCAGCAATATAGTTCTAGCATGTGCAGTCTGCCTATGTCCTTCCGGACCGAAGTTTAATCTTCTCGAGTATTCCGAGACGTCCTCCCCGCGACTACCATATTCTCGATCGGCAGCTACGTTCCGACGGGAAGTTTCTCTCTGATCCCCTCTCCTGTCTTCATCCTCGTACCGGTACACTCTGTACCACTCTCCCGGTGTGTGGTATATTTCACCAGGTTGTGTTTCTCCGGGGCGAAGGCAATCTCCCGGAGTACGACCCCACCGGCTCTCTGTTTCCATCTCGACTACTGACGGTTCACTTCCGTCCTTCCCCTCTGCTTGCTCGTAGCAACGCTTCCTCGCTTCTCCTCGCCTCCTCTGATTCCAGCGTAGTGTCCTCTCTCATGGGATCTCGCCTAGCGACCTCCGGGACGAACTCCACTGTTCTTCTTCCGTCTTCCGAGTGGGCTCGACGTTTCCTCGTTCGGCCGCTCACGGCACCAACGTCCCTCCCTCTGCCCGGTTGGACGGTCCTGGGGATATTCGCAGTCCCCCTACTAACCTCTGTCGTCGGGTGCCACGGTCCACTTAACTCACCACGCTCATTGTCCGCCGATGCTCGTGGGACATTCTCTGCCCCCCCCCCCCCCCCCTGTCGCCCGCTGTCGGGTGCCATGGTTCACTCAACTCACCGCACACATTGTCCGTCGACTCTCGTGGGACATTCTCTGCCCCCCCCCCCTCGGCCGCCGTCGGGTGCCACGGTTCACTCAACTCACCGCGCACATTCCCCATCGACGCTTGTGGGAGATTCTCTGCCCCCCCCCCCCCCCCTCTCGTCGTTAATTGCTTGTGGTGGGCTGCCCGTAGCCCCCCCCCCATCCATCACCTCTTACTTCGCCCCCACGTTCCCTTCTAGTCGACGCGTTAGTTCTACCCTCTCTGGGTTCATTCACCCCCGCTTCTCCCTGCGCAAATGCGTGGCCTTGTAGGCTCTCATTGGGCATGGTCGCTTGTTTGCCCTACGTTTGTATTAATTGCACCGTTAATAGTCTCGCCTTCTGGTTTACTACGTTGTTAATTATATTATTTTGATTAATGTCCACCGGGATTATTTATTATATTTGGATTATCATTATTTAAATATTTGAATTATTTTGGTCTACATTATTTATATTATTATTTAAATTATTTTGTGCACCAATATTAGGATTATCCACCGGGTAAAATATTATTTCCTGCAAGAAAGGTTTCATTAGTATTAGGGTTATCTATTACAGTACTATTAACATTAACTTCATCAAACGTATTATTATTACCCCCTCCTGCCCGTACGGTCACACCAGTCGTGCGTCTGTCGTCCGGTACCTGTAAGTGGGGTATTAACAAAGGTTTCCATCACCTCTGGTTCCTCATAAATACTCCCGAACCAGCCTCACTCTCCGATAAACCCATTTTTGCCAGTTCTAACCGGCGCTTTTGCTTCGCTTGGTACTGCATTAACCACCTCAACCGGGTATGCATATCATCCCGCAAGCGTTTGCCCGCCCTCTCTCTCTCTATCCTCCTCTCATACTCTGGTTGGCTAATTCTGCCTCCCTCGCCTCCCGCTCTCTACGCTCGTTCACTTCTGTCTCAATCCTCTCAGCCCTCCTCGCCTCCCGCTCTTTGCGACTCATTCACCTCCCTTACGCTCCCGCTCTTTGCGCTCGCTTTCCACTTCTCTCCTCTCGCTCTTTGCGCTCGTCTCACCTCCCGCTCATTGCGCTCGCTTTCCATCCCTCTCCTCCCACTCTTTCGCGCTCGTTTATCTCTCTCTCCTCCCGCTCCCTATAGTTTCTCGCCACCCTCTCGGCCCTCTCTTTACACTCTCTGCATCCAGCGCTACAATTCCAATCTGACTACGCCAGATCTATCTCTAACACCCGCCGTCTTGCTTTCACGGAGGATGTAGCGGACTTTTCGGTTGCGACGGACTCCCGTCGCCTGTCCGTCCTGCTAATTTTCCCCCGTTTGCTGGGGTTCCTACTAACCGACGACACCGAATCCTCATCGTTAACCTCGGATTCGCCGTCGTACGGGTCCGTCCATCCCACTAACTTAATCCCCCTCGCATCCACTAGAGAAGGCCCTATGTACACTATGTCCGCCTCCACCACCTCGGATCGCCACAATTCAAACACTTCTGTGGCGTTGTGATATAGTTTGGGCTGGTCTACCTTTCTCTCTTCCTTAGCGTCCTGTAGCATCCTCTTTGTGGCGTTGTTCTGCCCGTCGCAGGCAATCACTCGTCCCGACGTCCTCTTTGTTGACTCCCCCTTCCCTCCTCATCCGGCGCAGTACCGTCGGCCCCACCATCGCCGTTCCGGTGGGCCGTTCGTCGCCCTCAGCCTTTGGTTGGCCGGCAACTTCGGTACTTCGAGCGCCATCGGCATCTCGCGTCGACTCGTCAGTTCTCCCTCCTCGTTGTCGGCTGCCCGCTGCTTGGGTATCTGGATCGTCCCTCGTTGGCAAGTCCGGGGTGGCGGGCCGATATCGTCTCATTGCGGCCTCACGAATCGTTTGGTCTGTAGTGCTTCGGGGTCCGTGGCGGTGTTTCTCTCCTCTCTGAACCTCAGGGCGTCTCGTGTTGTTCGCTCATTGTCTCTTGGGTTGTGGTCACAGTTTGTCTCGGTTGTTAAACTCTGATGGTTAGTTTTGACTGTGACGGAATCCGTTGGAGTTGACAGTACTGAGATACCGACCGGTGAAGGTTGTACGCGTCGTCGTATCGTGGGCTCGGGCTGAAGTGCTGGATATATGTTAGGCCGAAGGCCGTTGAAAATAACAGAGTTAGTTGTCAGTATTTCTAATCACAGCAATTGATAATAGCACAGTCTGAATATAATAATATGCAATACAAACAGTAATGGTAATGACGGTCAAAAACTATTCCAGTCTCACAACCATAAGGAAATCAACTAACTAATAATCAGTAATTACAAGGGTTATATCATTGACACATATTGGTTTTAGCCCTACACTACTGGGCGGCCTCTAGTATCCAATGGATGCGCTCTTGTCCTCCCCAATGTGCTTTCCTGCCCACTATTGGCTTATCTGTTAATTGTCACTTCACCACTCCCTGTTGGCGTTTCCCCTTGGTGCTAGCCTCACTAGCTTGTTTCTCCCTCTGAGGTGGTTTGACCTCTCACCTCTCTCTGTGGCTTACGGCGTGTATCCCCCCCCCCCCCCCCCCCCCAGTTGGTTATGAGGTGAGATTATTATTGGTAATGTCACATCGCCAACTATATTGGTAAAATGCCACTAATCTCATTTTCGGTGGGTAGTGCAGGGAATTGAATCCGCTTACAAGATTTGTATGCCGAAACCGTCTATCTCAGATATAATCTGTTTGGCATGTATAAATTTGTTGTTTAACCTGAAGTTCTAGGCATTCATACATGCCAAAACAGACTACAGTATCTCAGATATAAACTATTCGTAAATACGTAATTGGTTAAAACACAAAAAAATGTTGTGTTTGGTTTGATAATTCCAAAGGTGTACGAGTTTTCGATGTTGCTGATCATGATGAAACTTGTTAAAAATATTTCTGGTAAGTCAAACGTTAATTTTTGTGCCATTCTGATGCCCCAGGATGAAAACTAGAAGTAGCAAAAATTTCATACTGTTAAATTTTGCCTTTGTTTGGGTAATATTGGTTTTCACGAAAAATGCAATTGTAGCATAAAACTTACAAAGGCCAAAAATTGAATTTGGTTGGATAATACGATATTTTTGAGTCTCGTATTCGTGATCAGCGTCTCAGAAATCCCCCTATGTCATAAAATAAGGTGATTTAGTAATGATTTTTGATTAACAAATATGTTCTATACTACTAAATCAACAAGGTACGATATATTTCAGTGTCATATTCGGGATCAGCATCCCAAAAAACAAATAAATAAATTCAATAAAGGTCATAAAATTGCCTTGATTTCATGCTGATTTTTCATTATCATGTTTGCACTATACCGCAAATAAATTTATTTTAGTGAGCCATAAAAAGTTTTGAAAATTTTAGCACGAAAATTATTGTTGATGGGTGCCAGAAAGGGACCACAGCACCGAGCACGACAATTAACCTAGCTATATAAATTGCGTTTACGATGTAGGATAGCCCATTAAATTTTAGGAAACTAGTAAAACTACGTACAGTAACTTTAAAGTAAATTTTAAAGTCATTATTGTATAGTAGATCATAGAGATAGACTGTTTTAGCAAATGAATACAAATATAAGCAAATATAAGCAATACAAATGAATAATTTATTAGATATTCATATATATCTATTATATTATATTATAAATTATTGTACATATATTATTTATATTATATATGTATTCATATATATATATTAGCTATTTGTATTGCGAGCAACCTATTGCAAAGTTTCGACGTCATTTGGAGCAACCTTATGGCTGAGAAATTTAGGGAATCGCCAACGTAATCTTGAAGTGTTACAAAATAATACAGGAGCTGGCGAATTTCGCGAGTTTCGCCTTCAATTCAGTTTCTGTTTCCAAAGAACTATTCCAAACTGTCCTGATTTTGAAAAGGAAAACCTTTTAGCAATGCGTTCAATCAAGCTCAGAAAACATATCGTCCCTTCGGTCAAATTATTGTATATGAACGCAATCCAATGAAATAGATACCGCTACTTTAGCAAAGTTTATATGACATGATATCGCCAAACATAAACAATATTATTAACTCCCTGAAGAGAATTGCGCATCACATAGGTCTCTAATAATGTATATAGCTCGGACTATGTCTAGGTCATGTGCTTGCATTCCATAAAGTAATTTGTTTAAAGTATATGTAGTTAAGTATGGTTAAGTTAATGATTAAGTAGTGGTAGGCGTCGTCGAGGGGGTGTCCACAACGTTAGACCTACCATATGGTTTAGCACATAGTCTCGGTTGTTTTTGTAGACATAAAAAGAGTTCGATGTTCTGGTGAATAATACCTTTGTTTGTTGTTTCTAAGATATTGATTTTATTGTAATTGATAACCATAGAATATAAATAATATTAAAGAATAATTATATTTATAATAATAAAGGATAATGCCGCTACCGTACCAACAATTTTACACGCAGGTTATACGCCCGTTGTGGCCTGAGTCGTAATAATTATATTAAACGTTTAGAGTTTTTAAATTTGCAGCCACTGGAGGTCCGTAGAATTATATTTGATTTAAAAATGACTTACAATATTATTAATAATGGTGTTAATTTAGATTTGAATTCATTTTTTACTGCATCGTGTCATTCTACGCGTAGCAATAGTTATAAATTATTTATAAATCGTTATAGACTCCAGATTACTAAGTACAGTTTTGCAAACCGAGTAGTGCCAATTTGGAATAGTTTGCCGCCAGACGTTGTAAACGCGCACAGTTTAAATATTTTTTCAAGAAAATTGCGTAACGTAGAACTAATGCAACACTGTCTTTTTGACAGACATTTGTAAATATTTTTTATTTTGTATATACTCTCATGTGCATTTTTTAAATTCTCATATATTTGTGCCCATTTTTTAAAATCTGCTTCATCACACACTGTTGTTCATGGTTACATATTTGTTATTTTATGCTACTACGTACGCTTATTTGTTGTAATTACATAACGTTTTTATCAGTTTATTGCATCATAAATTACAATAATTTTAAATTACTTACCGTTATACTGTATATTTAGTAAAGGTTTCGAAATGAGTATTCCGATCGGATGCTAGGTTACCTATTAGTGCTCTCGGAAGGGAACCTTGGTGATTTTCTCCCTTTAATTTTAATATTTTAATCTGTGTGTTTCCGATTTAAATTTTAATATTAATTGTGAAATAAATAAATAAATAAAAAATGCAAAAAATAGGAAACAGATACGGCCGGGATCGAACACGAGACATGTTAAGTAAAAGTAATATTACCCATTAACCATTAGTACCATTATTAACCATTCTACTATTCGGAAAAAATGGAAACATGGGCGTCGACGTCTTACCCAGTAGTAAAAAGCTTCTGTTTATCTGCCGTCTGGCCGTTGTTTTGTCACATACACGTTCGTTGCCTAGCTGCATATCCGACCCAGACATAGCACATGGTACAGCTGCTACATTCCGACATCCACACCAGACTCACAGGGCCTAGGCCTACTTGAACTGTTTAACCTTTTACGTACTCATTACTTATTACGGCAGTACGGTACTCTATACACTGACTGATGCGATACAATTACTTTATTGCGGTTTCAGTCTTCAATAGTTTAGCCTGTTATCGGTACCGCCGTACCGGTATACTGGTATATGGTATATTAGTCCGGGCGTTGTTTTTATCTTCTCCAGTCTGCCAGTTGTCTGTCATCCCCTCTAGCAGTCTGCAGTCTAGACCTATTGCAGTATTGATCTACGTCTACGCTACGGTCTGACGGTATAAATATAATCCTGTGCTGTCTGCCTGTGATCTGATATAAAATAATGGCTAGCGAACGATCGAAGGAAGCGGAAGCTATGATACAATCAATGAGTAAGTCAGTACCGCGTACCGGTCCGATACAGCATTAAGTAGCCTACCTGCCTCGTTGCCTGTTACGTTACGGCAGTACCAAGTAGGCCTACTAACAGATGACAGAAGTATGGGTCTCCCTAAATGCTTGCAGCCTGGTGCTGGTCTGGTCCGCGGAAAAACCCGACTGCCCGACCCTCTCTCAGTCTCTCCTCTCTACACCAATGCAGCAATGCGGGTCTACCTGTCTACAGGTCTATGGACAATGGGAAATAATTGGACTGGGAAAAAATCACCTAAAAGTACGCTCTAATGCTGTAATACTAATCGCCTACCAACAGACCAACACTGAACACCAGAACACTGCTGTAACTTACTTACTTTGTTTGATAGTTTATTTTTTTGGTTAGGGCCTAGGGTTTGTTGGTCTTTGGTCGGGCACAAACCGTAATTTGAAGAGATAAGTAAGTAACCTTAACCCATATCATATCCAACCAGCAAACGGTGTCAGAGTGGAATGTTAGTTTCAGAGTTTAGTGTTTACCGGTACTATATCTACTTATACTCCCCTTGTAGTGTCTCGTGGTTCCGGGAAGCGAAAGATTAAGACCGTAGAGAACCCGATATTTATCGATTTGGACGACGACTCAGAGGATGATGACTTTAAGGGCAGCGATGTGGAAGACGTCAGCAGTGGGGCCGACGATGATGATGATTCGGATTCCAGTGACGGCGGAAGTAGTGAAGATGATGGCGAGACCGGAGTAAGTATTGCTGTTATTTATGAACATTAGAACAGGCAACGGGCGGCTCAATTCTATAACCGTTTGTAATGATATTTTTCTTAAAGAAAATTAGTGGCAGACCCAGATTTAATAATTTATCGGAGCGAGGCGTGATGCAATATAACTGATGATATCCCCCACCATTCAGCAGACTTTGTGTGTAGTACAGTAGTGTTGTACCGGTACGTTCCTGGTACGCATACCCAACATGTGTTACCGGGTTAATGTACATTGGTATTGCTACGTGTATGTCGAGCTAGCTGGTGGCGAGGTCACTCGCATTGTTTCTAGTTTATAGGTCCCGGGTTCGACCCCCTGCAGAGCCAGTTACAATTTCCGAACTGAAGCACCAACCCGGTGATATGGGAACCTGGCTTCTGTAGGTGGGTGAAGAAAAAGGGTGGGATCACCCTCACCCTTGGGAGTTAGTGTGGCTCCCTCACTTCCGTATAGGTAATAGCGAGACCAGCCTTCGGGTTGCCTCCTGGTTTTTCGTGTTTCACACTTTCACCGATCACTTTACTTTACTTCTCATGTACGTACAGACGTACTCGTACTGCCTTACAGATTGTTGTTTTGGGGTACCTTACCTACCACCTTTAGCCCATTATCTATAAGGACCATTATGTTTTATTAAACAGTCCGACGATGAGGACATAGATGAAGCTTGTAAACTGGAGACGGACGGTTTGGAAGTCAATAAACAATCGGACTGTGCAACTCCGGTTGATGGGGGGAGTGCAATGGAGTACAGTGCGGTGGAAGCCAGCGTTATTAGCGGTACGCTGGTAGACTCAGTTACAGACGATAAAATAGAGTCTAAACTTGGAGCGATTACCAAAGTACCTGCGTTGCACGTTTACGTGTGCGCTGTATGTTTGGGGGACCAAAAGTAAGTGTTGTTATAGATGTAATGGACGGCAATTTTACTAATACTTTTAGAACGTAGGCCTTTTAGGGTTTTTTACGATGTTTAAAATATTAAAAAAAAACCCACTGTCAGGAGACCCTGCCATGTACCACTGCTCAGTTCTCGCTTCTCAGGCTGGAGTACCCACCGCCACCCTGGCCTTCCTTATGAACGTATTGGTTATTTAATCACTAGAAAGTTCGTTTAAATATATAATGTCGATTTGTATTGTAGTCCCGCATTATTTATCTATATTTGTTACCGCAGCGAGATAATGGTGTGCGATTCATGCGGGATATCGGTACACGAGAATTGTTACGGCGATGGTGTCGGCGACAACGTATCGCATAGCAGCACCGAATCGAGTTGCTCAACGGAACCCTGGTACTGTGACGCATGTAGAGCCGGCTTGTCTCCCGTAAGTTCAACCCGGTACTGTGACGCATGTAGAGCCGGCTTGTCTCCCGTAAGTTCAACCCGGTGCTGTGACGCATGTAGAGCCGGCTTGTCTCCCGTAAGTTTAACCCGGTACTGTGACGCATGTAGAGCCGGCTTGTCTCCCGTAAGTTCAACCCCCGGTACTGTGGCGCATGTAGAGCCGCCTTGTCTCCCTTAAGTTCAACCCGGTACTGCGACGCATGTAGAGCTGGCTTGTCTCCCGTAAGTTCAACTCCCGACGTACTGCGACGCATGTAGAGCCGGCTTGTCTCCCGTAAGTTCAACCCCCGGTAATGTGGCGCATCTAGAGCCGCCTTGTCTCCCTTGAGTTCAACCCGGTACTGCGACGCATGTAGAGCCGGCTTGTCTCCCGTAAGTTCAACCCGGTACTGTGACGCATGTAGAGCCGGCTTGTCTCCCGTAAGTTCAACCCGGTACTGTGACGCATGTAGAGCCGCCTTGTCTCCCTTAAGTTCAACCCCCGGTACTGCGACGCATGTAGAGCCGGCTTGTCTCCCGTAAGTTCAACCCGGTACTGTGACGCATGTAGAGCCGGCTTGTCTCCCGTAAGTTCAACCCGGTACTGCGACGCATGTAGAGCCGGTTTGTCTCCCGTAAGTTCAACCCGGTACTGTGACGCATGTCGAGCCGGCTTGTCTCCCGTAAGTTCAACCCGGTACTGTGACGCATGTAGAGCCGGCTTGTCTCCCGTAAGTTCAACCCTGACGTACTGCGACGCATGTAGAGCCGGCTTGTCTCCCGTAAGTTCAACCCCCGGTACTGTGACGCATGTAGGTAGAGCCGCCTTGTCTCCCTTAAGTTCAACCCGGTACTGCGACGCATGTAGAGCCGGCTTGTCTCCCGTAAGTTCAACCCGGTACTGCGACGCATGTAGAGCCGGCTTGTCTTCCGTAAGTTCAACCCGGTACTGTGATGCATGTAGAGCCGGCTTGTCTCCCGTAAGTTCAACCCGGTACTGTGACGCATGTATAGCCGGCTTGTCTCCCGTAAGTTCAACCCGGTACTGTGACGCATGTAGAGCCGGCTTGTCCCCCGTAAGTTCAACCCCCGACGTACTGCGACGCATGTAGAGCCGGCTTGTCTCCCTTAAGTTCAACCCGGTACTGCGACGCATGTAGAGCCGGCTTGTCTCCCATAAGTTCAACCCCCGACGTACTGCGACGCATGTAGAGCCGGCTTGTCTCCCGTAAGTTCAACCCAGTACTGTGGCGCATGTAGAGCCGCCTTGTCTCCCTTAAGTTCAACCCGGTACTGCGACGCATGTAGAGCCGGCTTGTCTCCCGTAAGTTTAACCCCCGACGTACTGCGACGCATGTAGAGCCGGCTTGTCTCCCGTAAGTTCAACCCGGTACTGTGACGCATGTATAGCCGGCTTGTCTCCCGTAAGTTCAACCCGGTACTGTGACGCATGTAGAGCCGCCTTGTCTCCCTTAAGTTCAACCCGGTACTGTGACGCATGTATAGCCGGCTTGTCTCCCGTAAGTTCAACCCGGTACTGTGACGCATGTAGAGCCGGCTTGTCTCCCGTAAGTTCAACCCGGTACTGTGACGCATGTAGAGCCGGTACTGCGACGCATGTAGAGCCGGCTTTTCTCCCGTAAATTCAACCCCTAGTCCAATACTGTTACGTCCGTTTCACAGTTGGTTCTCGTAAATCCATTTCCAATTAGTGATATTAAATTATAATGACTCGCGTGTGTTGTGTTTTCAGTATTGTGAGTTGTGCCCGGCACTTGGAGGTTTATTTAAAGAAACAGACACTGGGCGTTGGGTGCACATGCTCTGCGCGTTGTATATCCCCGGGGTAACCTTTGGTGACACGAGTTCGTTAACACCTGTAATACTGAATGAGTTACCGGCCAATAGGATGGGAGCTAAGGTTAGTATTAGTTAGCGGTTAAAGAATTGAAAGGTCAGAGATAATGTCACTTACCGGGTAATTGGTTAGGAGAATGTTGATGCTAATTAATTAGTTAGTTTATTGCTTTGTTCAAGTTATGGACAGACTGGTCAGAGTAAAAAGCGGATCCGGATTCTACATTTAACATTGGCCCTACGGAAGTCGATTTTTTTACATTTTTATAATTCCCAAAAATAAAACTATAACCTGTTCTATTGACTTTAGTTTATTGTTTTGGTTAAAATATCGTGCCACTGTAACCTGCTCCTTTCCCTTAATTGATAATTTTGGAATCCGGATCCGGATCCGCGTTTTACACCTACCCTGGACAGACTTTGCTTAGGTGTGTCCAAAAAACTCTCAAAATTTTTGTTACCTTTCATTTATACAGTATATAATGGTAACTTACGAGAACTTACAGTTAGAGGTGAATTATAGGCAAATCAATGAAATCAAATCTCAAGAATTTCTAAATGCAGAATTCGATTGGTATCAGTGGAAAATGTAATAATTAATTCCGTTAATTTAACGTTATTGCGAAGGACATGTAGACGTATCAGACCCACCAATCCATTTTTACTGTTAGATTATTCTACTGGTTACTAATTTTATTTATTAATATTGCTTACTATATTAACGACCAAAGTTTATGATCGACATGAATATATTAAAATAAAGTTGTGAACAACGTAAGAAATCTAATTTTGATTTATTTTTAATTTTTTTAGTTTCATGTACAATTATTTTATTCCGAAAATCTAACAATTTGTAATACACCATCTCCCTTAATACAACAACCATATTTAGGGGGTCGGAGCCCCCCACATCCCCCCCCCCTACCCATATTTTTTTCAAATTTCAATCATATGTCACAAAATTTGATATTATGATAGTTTGACAGCTTTTCTTACTGCTCTGGCCTGGCCGGTTTTTTTAATTTATGAGTTATTTCGATAAAACAATGCCGCTAAAAACGCCCTTTTAGCAATATTTAACCATCTTTGTCAGCTTTATTTTTAAATCTTTTGAATGTAATCTAGATATTAGGAGAACCGCCTTCATCTGCAGATTCCGACGAAAACCGTTTTAAATTTCATCAAAAAATGTCAAAGATATTATCAAAATACTAAGTGCAAATTTTGAGATTGCCATAATTACCATATTTCTAATTGCAAATTGCCATAATTCTAATGTTTTATTTACTCAATTTTAGAATATTAATTACGCCTAATAATGAAAAAAAGATGGATAGTTTTAAAGTTTCAACTAAATAATAATAGTTAATAGAATTATAGTGATTCAAAATTTACACGTCTTTGTATCTTGATAATATCTTATGGCATTTTTTGATGAAATTTTAAACGGTTTTCATGAAGGCGGTTCTCATACTATCTAGATAACATTCAAAATGATTAAAAATAAAGCCAAACCGAGATGGTTGTTAAATATTACTAAGAATCCGTTTTTAACGACTTGTTGTGTCGAAAAAGCTCATAAATTAAAAAATCCGACTCTGCCATCAGTAAGAAAAATTGTCGAACTATCATCATACCAAATTTCGTAGCTTTTTATTGAAATTTGAAAAAAATTAAGAGGGGGGGGGGGGGGGCTCCGACCTCCTAAACATTATTATTGTATTAAGGGAGATGGTACGTATTGTTTTTGATGGTTATATTTCTCACTTTATCCTCAGGATGATCCAGTTATCGTTGAACTAGATTTACGTTTTTCTAATAGTCTCACATATTGTTCAACATTTCGCTCAGTACAACAGTTATTTGATTATCTCTTTGTGTTCCCTTAAAATCTCGGGAGATATAAAAATATTCCAGGTAACACGTAAATTGGACCTGACCGCATGTTATTTTTATTTTCCGTCTTGGTTGTGGGGGTGGGCCGGTGGGGTTCGATTATTCTTATTTTGTTTTATATAGGCCTACCCCCTAAGTCCTTATTTATACGTTATGTAACGGTATTACTTCTGTATGCCGCATTCTTTATTAATACAATTATTATTATTTTTATGCGTTCCTAATTATTATAGGTTATAGTTTTTTACTTCCTTTTGCTCTACAATTAAAAACATTAAATCTTCGAAAAAACTTATTCGCTAAACATACAATTAGTAGCTTTGATAAGCTTTACATTAAAATTGAGTTAATTATCTTATATAAATATGTTCTAATGTCATTATTAAACGGGAATCAGTGTGTTTTTGTCGTCGTATTTACTAAATAACTTTGCCGTAAACTTATCGTTATAGTATGGGTGGGCGTGGAGGTGGAGTACTTGTTTTTGCGTGGTCGTATTGACATTGTCCAACCCTCTGGGCTGGGTGCACCTCTTTAAAGCTTTACGCTACTTCCAGGAATCGCTTTGCTTTATCGTCCCTATAAGCTCCCGACATTAGTAACTTCCTACTCTCCCCCCGTTACTTACAAGCCCTTCCTTATGTCCTTATCTCAGCTTCCCTCCCGCCACATTGCGTCATTGAGTGCACCAATTGGGCACACGGATTCCTATTGGAGAATGTGTTGCCCAGGATTAATCCTCCATCTGCCAGTATTCCCCGCTCCGTTGTAATCCGACCTGGGATTTATTCTGTATTTAACCAGAGGCGCAATGAGACGGGTTGTTTGAGAGTGTGAATTGTAAATTGTTTGATTATTTATGGGTAAATAGAACAATAATTGAATACGGTACTGAGCGGTTGTTGAATCGTATGAATTTATTGTGTAATTAGACCACGTACCTTCTCTGTAGTGGTTACAATATACGTGACGTGAGATTAGCGTTATAGTTGTGAAGGAGTTGTGCAAATCATGTGCGAATATCTTATAAATAAATTATTTTTTTTATGACCGAATTATCTTTATAGGAGCTTGCGAGAAGAGCAACAGTAACTATATTATAATTAACGCATGGGAGTGGTGTGTGTGTTATAATTATATTAAGTCGCTATTTACTTAAAGTTACTTTATGAGTCGTTAATTCATCGATATTATAGGAACTTACTTATTTACTTTTATGTTAAATTATATATTTATTATATAAATCGGTTGTCCATACGTTGGTATGGGAACGCGATATTCCACAGACATTCGTCCCGTTGCCATGGATACCCTGAGCGTGGGGATCAGCAACGATCACTGTCTGACTATTCAGTTCGCCACGGCCGTGGAGGTCGAAGTTATCCGAGAAGCCGTGGCGACGGTCTGGGGTAAACAGGTCTCGGTTGAAACCGGATGCACGGGCGAGCACACGATAAGGATAGACCACAACCCGCACTCGATGTGGGAAGACTCGACATTCTTCCAGATATTCGGTTCGGTGCTCATCTATAGACTGGACAGTCTGGGTTGGAGGGCGGTGGTGTCCGCGGATATCTCCTGCTATTACAAGGAAACCTGCTGGCTGTTCCGTAAACTGAACGCGCAACCCATGTCGAGCGAGCCGCTATCCGTATGTTTCACCGAATACGACAAAGTGACATTGATCAACGCGCCTTCGCGACTGGTCGCCACCGTGCAGACAGTGTTCCGAGTAGCGGACGAGGGCGTCTTGGTAAGCGATATCGCGTGCCCCCGTACCACCAACGTGCTCACTCTAGGTCGCTATCCGTGGATGGACGACGGACCCACAGCTTCCGGTCTCATATCAACTATAGTCGGCAGGTTACTCAAAGTCCTCGCAACCGCCGGTTGGCATCTCTTAACTTCCCTTCACGCTATGAATAAACCAGATTGTATTTACTTAACATGCAGGTAAGCTGGATTTTGTTACTAATTTATTTTATTACAAACTTTAAACGTTTCTTGATTCTGCTTATTTTAGGTAGTCAAATATAATTAATATGCCATTCTACAATTATTACCGAGAGCACTTTATACAACATACATTTTACTTTATTTTACATACAAATTATTTGACACTATTAGTGCGATAGGCCGTTGATAAACTAAGTTTGAGATTGAATATAAAGTCGAGTAAAGTTTGTGGCGCGATAAATTAAGTATAATACATTTCATAACGCCTAGTGGTGCTTGATTAGATCAATTGATAATAAGATTGTTTAAATGAATAAGTAAGTATGACCTACTGAAAATATAGGTAATCGGGTAGAACAATGAATTGAGGAGAATTGAAAGATATGAAATTCAATACAGTATTTTTATCTAATTTTTTTGCTATTAGATTTAATTACTTACTTCCTGCATGCCAGCTAGTTCTGTAACCTCTTCAATTCATATTATTGTTTCACTCTATTACCTATCATTATTAGATCATAAGTTTAATTTCAACGTTATTATTGACAATTTATACACCGCAAGTCGTTACGAAATATATGTTCATTAATCACGTTTATTAATCAGAATTGTTGTATCACTATAATAGTGTACCGGACTACGATCACACTTTACTTATAAAGTTACCTTATCATTGTTTCAGTTTGAAGCCCCCTAATCAACGCCTTCTAATCTCATTAACCAATCACAATCGACTCCGTCTGTCGGACGCTCCTAAAGCCATGATCTCCGTTGTTAGGGGAGCGCTGCGTCGAGCCTGGCCCCGCGGTATCCAAGGCCAGACGTTGCTAGGCAGCAGTTGGGAGTACGAGTTGGGCGGGCAGCCCTGGAAGCCGCCGAGTTCGAGCCACGAAGCGATCGACTCGCGACTCCTCCTCGGACGCGTGTTCGCCACGCTCGCCGGACAGGGCTGGTCCGTATCCCCGTCCAACTTCCAAATATTCCGGACGCACCGGTTCTTCGTGTTCGAGAGGGCGACGCATCGCTACGCGTTGAACACCTTCTCCGTGAGCACCAACGAGCGCGGTAAAGTTCGCGTTATCGGAGCCCCGGACGACGTCGGCGAGTTTATCCGCACGCTCGTCGCGGCCCACTGGTCCAGAGGGGTCAAGTGCGTCCGAAACGAGGGCACCTCGATGGTAATCCGACTCCGAGGTAACCCCTGGTCCGATCCCGACCAGTTCGCCGATGTTCGTTACCTTCTCGCTGTTCTCGTCCAGAGTTTATCCACTTCGGAAAGTTGTCGCCCCTATCGGGTTCTACTCGCAGCTAATCTCTTCACCGGTGAACGACTCCACGAGAAGAAGGACTTTGCGAAGGATTCCAATACCGTGTGGTTCTACAGCTGTAGTTCCACTGACTACGGGTCGCACTCGGTGTAAATCGATAATTTCATAAACTATTGTAGTTTCTCATTTATCATTCGTTTTATCCATCCATCGGTGTTTATAATGTACATATTAATGTTTTCCCATTATCATTTTGTTATTTAATATTCCGATTTGTAATGAAACAAATAGTCCGTGAATCCGCGCGGCGATGAAATATTATCAGAAAATAACTTACAACATTTCAAGATTTGTATCTCGTAATTGATTTCTTGATTTAGACTTTAACAATATTATTTCAGTTTTGGTAGAATTTATTTTTAAAAATGTTATTTCTGCCATTTTGAATTTCCACCACCCCCATACGTTCGGCTACTCCGCAGAGTTTAAATGAAAATTTGAATTTATTCAAGCAATTTTATTCAATTCTGTACCGTGAAAGGTTTTTTTTTATGAAAAGGGCCGTATTTAATTATAAAATATCGTGCTGCTCGAAGGCTTGTCAAAAATCAGACTAGCTCTTATTTTTTGGCTAATAACATTAGTTTGAGAAAAGGATGTTATTACGTTACGTTACGGTATCTTTTCAGGAATTCCGTAGTTCAATATTTTTCCGTATCGTAAACCGTAACGTAATAGCTTTTTCAATACCGTAAAGTAATTTTACTGTATATTTTTTCTAAGCCTTTTCTAAACTTAATTATTTTGGTTTTCACCAAATTGACCTCCATTCCATTAAGATTGCACCATTTATGTAATTTATTTAACGCGTTCTGGATGTCAATGGGATTTCGGGAGTAGATTGCCAGGTCGTCGGCTTCAAACAGAAAGCGAATGGTGGCAGCCAATTGCGTAGGGCTAATACAATCTCCCTGTAGACTACTACTATCACGATGCATTGCATGCTGCATTGCAGCTGCATTATATATATATTAAGAAAGCTGTGCCGGCTTGTCGACAAAATTGCGCCGCCACAACTCGAAATCACCCATGACATTTGCTAGATCATCCGCATCTTCAAGGCCAGTGTCCTTTAAGATACGTCTCAAGAAAGTCATGGCTGCCACCATGCTTATTCGCTCCATGAGGCCGCCAAAGTACAAGATTATGCACTGGCTGGTCCTCACGGCGAAAGCAATGTCCTGCAAAGCGGAGGCGGTTCCGTTCAAGTGTCAAGCTAGGGGTGATTAATGGAACACCTCCAATGTTGTATAGAGTCTTATTGGAGATGTGTTCATTGTACTTGCCACAGTGAACCCGGAGTAGCATTCTTGTGAATGTGCCATCTAGAGATTTTATTATAGGAATGGATCTAGGGGTCTTTACCTCGAATGATAAGTTTATTTTACCGAAAATAACTTAACGTTTATTGGCGCAATTGTAGGACTAATCCCATCACATGCGTACTTTTTAACCGGGTAGTGTACAAATTTAAGAATCGCGTAATTTTTCTTGAAATTAATATCTCATATCTCTCACAAACCACGTACGCGTTTCGACCTTACTGGGTCTCATCAGCGTGGTGTCGGATTCGAAATAATCAAAAATCAGGGGCTAATAAAATGGCAGCTGTCTTTGAAATTAATACTCCATATCTCAAGAACCTGTGGCCTAGTGGTTGTAGTCTCGGCTTCCGCCTCGAGGTCCCAGGTTCGAATCCGACACCACGCTGATGAGACCCAGTAAGGTCGAAACGCGTACGTGGTTTGGAGAGATATGAGATATTAATTTCAAGAAAAATTACGCGATTCCTAAATTTGTACACTACCCGGTTAAAAAGTACGCATGTGATGGGATTAGTCCTACAATTGCGCCAATAAAAGATAAGTTATTTTCGGTAAAATAAACTTATCATTCGAGGTTAAGACCCCTAGATCCCTTCTTATAATAAAATGTATAATAACAAACACCTCGAAAAATACAGCTTGCCAACACATTGTTACTATCAATAATCAAAAATCAGGGGCTAATAAAATGGCAGCTGTCTTTGAAATTAATAATCCATATCTCAAGAACCTGTGGCCTAGTGGTTGTAGTCTCGGCTTCCGCCTCGAGGTCCCAGGTTCGAATCCGACACCACGCTGATGAGACCCAGTAAGGTCGAAACGCGTACGTGGTTTGGAGAGATATGAGATATTAATTTCAAGAAAAATTACGCGATTCCTAAATTTGTACACTACCCGGTTAAAAAGTACGCATGTGATGGGATTAGTCCTACAATTGCGCCAATAAAAGATAAGTTATTTTCGGTAAAATAAACTTATCATTCGAGGTAAAGACCCCTAGATCCCTTCTTATATAATAAAATGTATAATAACAAACACCTCGAAAAATACAGCTTGCCAACACATTGTTACTATCAATAAACTTAATACTGTAGCACCAATTATAGAAATTAGTCTTAAACAACGCACTGAGCCCTGGATGACCTCGGGTATTCTTAGTAATATCAGAGAAAGAGATAACTATTTGTATAAATTTAGAAAATACCATGTTTCAGCTGATTATAATAATTACTGCAAATATAGAAACCTTGTCCAACGGGAAATAAAAAAAGCTAAATCTGAATATTTGTACAACAAAATAAGTGAGAATAAAGATAATCCTAAAAGTCTAACGGTGAGCTGATTCATGATCATACTCTATAGTTAGTAATTTATTTAATAATTATTTTACTAATGTTGCCTCTAATTTAGTTAAGAAGTTACCGTTACCAAGAAATAAATATAGTTTATAGGGTCCGAAACTCTAAATAATTTTTATTTAGAAGAGTTACAAAATTCAGAAAAGTTATTTTTAAAACCCGTTTCTGAGGATTTCGTTTTTCAAAATCTACTTAGCCTATCAGCCTCAAAAAGTACCGGTCTAGACCTAATACCTGCCCGTTTTCTTAAGGATGGTGCTGAAGTACTTAAAGTACCTATTACTTTTATTATTAATTACTCTATCGTAGATAATGTAGTACCAGACGAACTGAAATTAGCTAAGGTTGTCCCTCTGTATAAAAAGAATAGTAAAGTAGAACCCTGTAATTACAGACCTTAAGTATTGTATCTAAAATTCTAGAACGTTCTGTTTTTCTACAGCTGGAGGCACATCTTAGTAGGCTAAATCTGATCTATGAACTTCAGTCCGTTTTCGTAAATCATATTCTACAGACACCTGCCTTATTAACTTAACTGATACAATTAGATGTAATAACGCAAAGGGTTTATATACTGGTATGGTAATGTTGGACCTACAAAAGGCTTTCGATACTGTCGATCTCGAAATTCTGCTTGGTAAGTTAGGCCTGATGGGTGTAGGTTCTATAGACTGGTTCAAGTCCTACCTGTCAGACAGAGGTCAAACTGTAGTCATTAGCAAATCGCAGTCTACTGTACAAGAGGTTACCTGTGGTGTACCGCAAGGTAGTATATTAGGTCCTCTGCTTTTTGTATGCTATGTAAATGATATGATAAGTAGTATAGATCCCGATTTTAAACTCATTTTATATGCCGACGACAGTGCTCTTATTTTCTCTCATAAAGATCCTATCCATATTTCCCAAAAGTTAAGTGCAGTTCTAGAATCCTGTAATGAGTGGTTGGTTGATAATAAGCTATCCATTCACTACGGTAAGCAGTAAGACTGAAAGTATTTTGTTTGGTTCCAAAAGAAAGTTAAAGAAGGTAACTAAGTTTGAAGTCACTAGTAATGGATATAAGATTGAAAATAAAAAGGAAGTTAAATATTTAGGCGCCACATTGGATAACTGCTTATCAGGAGAAAGTACAGTGAAAAATATTTCCTCGAAAGTTAACAGTAGGCTTAGGTTCCTATACAGAAATAAAAATAGTTTGAACACCGACTCCCGCAAGTTACTATGCTCTTCTTTAATACAGTGTCACATGGACTATGCGTGCCCTTCTTGGTATGAAGGCTTAACCAAACAGCTTAAATGTAAATTACAAGTAGCTCAGAATAAAGTAGTACGATTTATTAAAGACTACAAACATAGGCACCACCTAACTCCAGATGACTTTTCTGAATCTGGACTACTTAACTTAGATAGTAGAGTTAAGCAGCTACGCCTTAACCATGTGCATAAAGTGTATAATGGTAAATGTCCCAATTACCTAAAACAAAAATTCAACAGAGTACGCGATACACACTCTTACAGTACCAGAGCTAGTGCTTCAAACTTCTACCTCCCGAATTGTAAATCCTTTGAATCTGATACTTTCTGTTTTAACAGCATTAAAAATTGGATCGCTCTGCCTAATGAAATTAAAAACCTAGATAATCCACATTCTTTTAAATCTGCAGTTAAATCTCACCTCCGTGTGCAATGTAAAAATAGGTACAATAGTTCTACAGTAAGTTATTAGTTTATTAATTATTTACTATTTATACTGTAATTACGTTTTATAATAAATTGTTCTGTACATTACATCTTTATCGTTGAGTCGGGCATTGTCACGCTCTCGGTAAAGTTGTACATGTACATAGTGTAATTACGTTTTATATTGGTTTTAGGTTAGCGTAGTGTAATATTGTATTTGTAACCAAGTAACATAAAGGACCCCCTTGGAAATAAGCTGCAAAGCTTTAGGGGTAATCCTATATGTTATGTTGGACACTACCTTTATACCGGTATATTGTTTGGTGTAGTTGTTATTGTTTTTACATAATGTATAAATAAATCTATCTATCTATCTATGGCACTAATGTCTCGCGGGCACTAACGTCTCATGGGACATTAGTGCCCGCGATAATGCGACTAGGTGACCGCGGGCACTAAAGGTACTGAGACTTTAGTGCCCGCAGGCACTAATGTCTCGCGGGCACTAACGTCCCAAGACCATAACAATAAGCAGACATCTGTCATAATCTACAAGTCTATTCACTCCTAGTTAATATCTATAATTGAAAACAATCGATGCAAAGAAATCTTAAAATTTCTACGCAAAATCATATTTCGGCCGATAAAATGTAATATTTAAAAAGTTGTTAATTACCAGTTAAATATTTGTCACTCAATAATTAGCAGGCATTTTTTTATCATTATTTTCTAAAATTTCCGACTCACCGTTTAATCCTTTCTTACCATCTGTTCTCTAGGAATGCTGCTTATGTGAGGACCAACGCTTTGCCCGTACCGGTATATGTATTGGTTGCGACGCCGGTATGTGTCGCAACTACTTCCACGTGAGTTGCGCCCAACGACAGGGTCTACTCTCGGAAGCCACCCTCGATGACCCCAATGCTGATATGGATCCCTTCTACATTTACTGCAAACAACACGTTAACAAGGTAAATTTAATAATACATGGTAATAGGTCTGGGGTGGTGGGTTGGTTTGGTCGGGGTGTGATCATATCTCCCAATCGAGACAGCTGTGTTCACCATGAGCTTTACCTTATAATTATGTTTTATAATAATTATTAATATAGTGTTAACTATGTCTTCATTTGGTTTGGTGAATCTTTAAACTAAATACAGGAATTTAGCAGTGTTATTCAGAAACACGTTCGTAGGGTATCAGGGTAGCGTAGGGTAGTCTAGCTTAGCATACCGTTGCGTAGTGGCCCTCTAGCGGGAGACTGGAAATTGCTAAATCTCCCCCTGTAAAATCTATTACAGTATTTTAAGTTTAACAGACTACATATTTGACAGACAGATTGTGTACCAAAATTCGTTTAATTTAATCAAAAATATTGACTGAGATATTATCTTTCAAACATTTGCTGACAGACAGATTGACAGACAGACAGGCCGACAGACAGACAGGCCGACAGACACACAGGCCGACAAGCAGGCCGACAGACAACGTTTGAAACTGCGGTGTGAGATATGTAAGCTCGTTTACTTCACCGTTCGCCCCACTAAAATGTTTGTACAATCTGTTGATCAACAGATGTAATATTATATTCAATAATAAAATATTAGGCGTTCTTCCACATTCAATTGCTCTATACTTTATTACGACAATAGAGGGCTCTCTTTAGTCCTCATTATTTTGTTATATCGACTTCATTATGACTTCATGTACCGTCATGTTACATACCCATGTTATTTGTCCCTCACAATATTAGTGGTATTCCTTCATACAGCAAGATATGAAACAGAAGAAGAGACAACATCTCGTGTTAATGTCTCAGTTACGGAACCACGAGGTTCGTCATGACGACAGATCGGAGCGGAAGTTGGCTGGATGGCGACGCCGTTACCTCAAACAGAGCGCGACGATTAAACCCGTGGAGTCGTACAACGCGGTGGAGCCGAGGAGTGTGTTCGCGAGTCCATCGGCCCTTCGGAAACTAGTCCGTAAGAGTGAAGTTATGGGGATCACTCAGGTGGGTTAGGGTGGGTAACTGGGTGGGTTAGTGTGGGTAACTGGGTGGGTTAGTGTGTGTAACTGGGTGGGTTAGTGTGGGTAACTGGGTGGGTTAGTGTGGGTAACAGGGTGGGTTAGTGTGGGTAACTGGGTGGGTTAGTGTGGGTAACTGGGTGGGTTAGTGTGGGTAACTGGGTGGGTTAGTGTGGGTCACTGGGTGGGTTAGTGTGAGTAACTGGGTGGGTTAGTGTGGGTAACTGGGTGGGTTAGTGTGGGTAACTGGGTGGGTTAGTGTGGGTAACTGGGTGGGTTAGTGTGAGTAACTGGGTGGGTTAGTGTGAGTAACTGGGTGGGTTAGTGTGAGTAACTGGGTGGGTTAGTGTGGGTAACTGGCTGGGTTAGTGTGGGTAACTGGGTGGGTTAGTGTGAGTAACTGGGTGGGTTAGTGTGAGTAACTGGGTGGGTTAGTGTGAGTAACTGGGTGGGTTAGTGTGAGTAACTGGGTGGGTTAGTGTGGGTAACTGGCTGGGTTAGTGTGGGTAACTGGGTGGGTTAGTGTGAGTAACTGGGTGGGTTAGTGTGGGTAACTGGGTGGGTTAGTGTGGGTAACTGGGTGGGTTAGTGTGTGTAACTGGGTGGGTTAGTGTGGGTAACTGGGTGGGTTAGTGTGGGTAACTGGGTGGGTTAGTGTGGGTAACTGGCTGGGTTAGTGTGGGTAACTGGGTGGGTTAGTGTGAGTAACTGGGTGGGTTAGTGTGGGTACCTGGGTGGGTTAGTGTGAGTAACTGGGTGGGTTAGTGTGAGTAACTGGGTGGGTTAGTGTGGGTAACTGGGTGGGTTAGTGTGGGTAACTGGGTGGGTTAGTGTGAGTAACTGGGTGGGGTAGTGTGGGTACCTGGGTGGGTTAGTGTGAGTAACTGGGTGGGTTAGTGTGGGTAACTGGCTGGGTTAGTGTGGGTAACTGGGTGGGTTAGTGTGAGTAACTGGGTGGGTTAGTGTGAGTAACTGGGTGGGTTAGTGTGAGTAACTGGGTGGGTTAGTGTGAGTAACTGGGTGGGTTAGTGTGGGTAACTGGCTGGGTTAGTGTGGGTAACTGGGTGGGTTAGTGTGAGTAACTGGGTGGGTTAGTGTGGGTAACTGGGTGGGTTAGTGTGGGTAACTGGGTGGGTTAGTGTGAGTAACTGGGTGGGTTAGTGTGAGTAACTGGGTGGGTTAGTGTGAGTAACTGGGTGGGTTAGTGTGGGTAACTGGCTGGGTTAGTGTGGGTAACTGGGTGGGTTAGTGTGAGTAACTGGGTGGGTTAGTGTGGGTACCTGGGTGGGTTAGTGTGGGTAACTGGGTGGGTTAGTGTGAGTAACTGGGTGGGTTAGTATGGGTAACTGGGTGGGTTAGTGTGAGTAACTGGGTGGGGTAGTGTGGGTACCTGGGTGGGTTAGTGTGAGTAACTGGGTGGGTTAGTGTGGGTAACTGGCTGGGTTAGTGTGGGTAACTGGGTGGGTTAGTGTGAGTAACTGGGTGGGGTAGTGTGGGTACCTGGGTGGGTTAGTGTGAGTAACTGGGTGGGTTAGTGTGGGTAACTGGCTGGGTTAGTGTGGGTAACTGGGTGGGTTAGTGTGAGTAACTGGGTGGGTTAGTATGGGTAACTGGGTGGGTTAGTGTGAGTAACTGGGTGGGGTAGTGTGGGTACCTGGGTGGGTTAGTGTGAGTAACTGGGTGGGTTAGTGTGGGTAACTGGCTGGGTTAGTGTGGGTAACTGGGTGGGTTAGTGTGAGTAACTGGGTGGGGTAGTGTGGGTACCTGGGTGGGTTAGTGTGAGTAACTGGGTGGGTTAGTGTGGGTAACTGGCTGGGTTAGTGTGGGTAACTGGGTGGGTTAGTGTGAGTAACTGGGTGGGTTAGTGTGAGTAACTGGGTGGGTTAGTATGGGTAACTGGGTGGGTTAGTGTGAGTAACTGGGTGGGGTAGTGTGGGTACCTGGGTGGGTTAGTGTGAGTAACTGGGTGGGTTAGTGTGGGTAACTGGCTGGGTTAGTGTGGGTAACTGGGTGGGTTAGTGTGAGTAACTGGGTGGGTTAGTGTGAGTAACTGGGTGGGTTAGTGTGGGTAACTGGGTGGGTTAGTGTGGGTAACTGGGTGGGTTAGTGTGGGTAACTGGGTGGGTTAGTGTGGGTCACTGGGTGGGTTAGTGTGAGTAACTGGGTGGGTTAGTGTGGGTAACTGGGTGGGTTAGTGTGGGTAACTGGGTGGGTTAGTGTGGGTAACTGGGTGGGTTAGTGTGAGTAACTGGGTGGGTTAGTGTGAGTAACTGGGTGGGTTAGTGTGAGTAACTGGGTGGGTTAGTGTGGGTAACTGGCTGGGTTAGTGTGGGTAACTGGGTGGGTTAGTGTGAGTAACTGGGTGGGTTAGTGTGAGTAACTGGGTGGGTTAGTGTGAGTAACTGGGTGGGTTAGTGTGAGTAACTGGGTGGGTTAGTGTGGGTAACTGGCTGGGTTAGTGTGGGTAACTGGGTGGGTTAGTGTGAGTAACTGGGTGGGTTAGTGTGGGTAACTGGGTGGGTTAGTGTGGGTAACTGGGTGGGTTAGTGTGTGTAACTGGGTGGGTTAGTGTGGGTAACTGGGTGGGTTAGTGTGGGTAACTGGGTGGGTTAGTGTGGGTAACTGGCTGGGTTAGTGTGGGTAACTGGGTGGGTTAGTGTGAGTAACTGGGTGGGTTAGTGTGGGTACCTGGGTGGGTTAGTGTGAGTAACTGGGTGGGTTAGTGTGAGTAACTGGGTGGGTTAGTGTGGGTAACTGGGTGGGTTAGTGTGGGTAACTGGGTGGGTTAGTGTGAGTAACTGGGTGGGGTAGTGTGGGTACCTGGGTGGGTTAGTGTGAGTAACTGGGTGGGTTAGTGTGGGTAACTGGCTGGGTTAGTGTGGGTAACTGGGTGGGTTAGTGTGAGTAACTGGGTGGGTTAGTGTGAGTAACTGGGTGGGTTAGTGTGAGTAACTGGGTGGGTTAGTGTGAGTAACTGGGTGGGTTAGTGTGGGTAACTGGCTGGGTTAGTGTGGGTAACTGGGTGGGTTAGTGTGAGTAACTGGGTGGGTTAGTGTGGGTAACTGGGTGGGTTAGTGTGGGTAACTGGGTGGGTTAGTGTGAGTAACTGGGTGGGTTAGTGTGAGTAACTGGGTGGGTTAGTGTGAGTAACTGGGTGGGTTAGTGTGGGTAACTGGCTGGGTTAGTGTGGGTAACTGGGTGGGTTAGTGTGAGTAACTGGGTGGGTTAGTGTGGGTACCTGGGTGGGTTAGTGTGGGTAACTGGGTGGGTTAGTGTGAGTAACTGGGTGGGTTAGTATGGGTAACTGGGTGGGTTAGTGTGAGTAACTGGGTGGGGTAGTGTGGGTACCTGGGTGGGTTAGTGTGAGTAACTGGGTGGGTTAGTGTGGGTAACTGGCTGGGTTAGTGTGGGTAACTGGGTGGGTTAGTGTGAGTAACTGGGTGGGGTAGTGTGGGTACCTGGGTGGGTTAGTGTGAGTAACTGGGTGGGTTAGTGTGGGTAACTGGCTGGGTTAGTGTGGGTAACTGGGTGGGTTAGTGTGAGTAACTGGGTGGGTTAGTATGGGTAACTGGGTGGGTTAGTGTGAGTAACTGGGTGGGGTAGTGTGGGTACCTGGGTGGGTTAGTGTGAGTAACTGGGTGGGTTAGTGTGGGTAACTGGCTGGGTTAGTGTGGGTAACTGGGTGGGTTAGTGTGAGTAACTGGGTGGGGTAGTGTGGGTACCTGGGTGGGTTAGTGTGAGTAACTGGGTGGGTTAGTGTGGGTAACTGGCTGGGTTAGTGTGGGTAACTGGGTGGGTTAGTGTGAGTAACTGGGTGGGTTAGTGTGAGTAACTGGGTGGGTTAGTATGGGTAACTGGGTGGGTTAGTGTGAGTAACTGGGTGGGGTAGTGTGGGTACCTGGGTGGGTTAGTGTGAGTAACTGGGTGGGTTAGTGTGGGTAACTGGCTGGGTTAGTGTGGGTAACTGGGTGGGTTAGTGTGAGTAACTGGGTGGGTTAGTGTGAGTAACTGGGTGGGTTAGTGTGAGTAACTGGGTGGGTTAGTGTGAGTAACTGGGTGGGTTAGTGTGGGTAACTGGCTGGGTTAGTGTGGGTAACTGGGTGGGTTAGTGTGAGTAACTGGGTGGGTTAGTGTGGGTAACTGGGTGGGTTAGTGTGGGTAACTGGGTGGGTTAGTGTGAGTAACTGGGTGGGTTAGTGTGAGTAACTGGGTGGGTTAGTGTGAGTAACTGGGTGGGTTAGTGTGGGTAACTGGCTGGGTTAGTGTGGGTAACTGGGTGGGTTAGTGTGAGTAACTGGGTGGGTTAGTGTGGGTACCTGGGTGGGTTAGTGTGGGTAACTGGGTGGGTTAGTGTGAGTAACTGGGTGGGGTAGTGTGGGTACCTGGGTGGGTTAGTGTGGGTAACTCAGGTGGTTTAGAGCGGGGTACCTTACTACGACATCTGACACATAACTGTTGATTTATATTTATTATACTTGATAAACTATTATTGACTCAGGGAGTTGTTTCATTGGACGACGCTAAGAAGAAGAGCCACGCTCAGGCGGCCTTGAGCGTAGAGTTCATTGGGTACTTCCTGCAACGAAACACGAAGATCGATGAACTGCGGGCGGAAGTCGAGTCTAAGAAGAGGGAAAACTTACAGTTGCTAAGGGAACAAGTCGTCGTTCGAAGTAAATACGATAAGGTTGGTTGTTCCGACAGTGTAGGACTTTTATACGAGTTCCCTTGTATTTCCTTTTCGTGGCTTAAACAAATAGTATACAGACTTTATTGCATCGTCCTAGGGACATGAAAAAGTATCATTGCTTTCCTCCGAATGCGACAAATTTCGTCGACCTTCTATGCGAATTCATGATAATCTGTGCAATATTCTGGGGACACAAATAGAACTCCCGGACGTCTTATCGGTAACTTTGAGGAGTAAAGAAGATGTTGCGGATGTCGACGACGACAATATTATCATTGACACAGTTATCCACGAGTTAGTAGATTTATCAATATTGATTGAATTGGAAAGCACCACCGCTGACACACCGGTTTGGAAATCATACACCATAATAAAGTTTATTTTTGGCCTATTAATAAATTGTTGAATATATTTAGCTGCTATTGTAAATTTAAACCAAGACTAAACAGTAAACACCCATCCAACCGTCGCATAGTATTACTGTCGCCGTTTCCCTGCAGTATAGTTATAGGATTTATTACCCTTTAGATGCGCCAAATGTTCTACGACCTCCGACCAGCACCTATTGGCTCATTGCGAGACTTGCCGACGCCACTACCACATCGGCTGTCTGGAGCCGCCGCTTTCCCGAGTCCCAAAAGCTACGCGAACCTGGGCGTGGCAGTGCTGCGAATGCGCTCCTACCGGAAGTGATAATGAAATGGTTAGTGGGGTGTGGCAGTGCTGCGAAGCGCTCCTACCGGAAGTGATAATGAAATGGTTAGTAGGGCATGGCAGTGCTCTGAATGCGCTCCTACCGGAAGTGATATGAAATGGTTAGTGGGGCGTGACAGTGCTGCGAATGCGCTCGTACCGGAAGTGATATGAAATGGTTAGTGGGGTGTGGCAGTGCTGCGAATGCGCTCCAAGCGGAAGTGATAATGAAATGGTTAGGGGGGCGTGGCAGTGCTCTGAATGCGCTCCTACCGGAAGTGATATAAATGGTTAGTGGGGCGTGACAGTGCTGCGAATGCGCTCGTACCGGAAGTGATATGAAATGGTTAGTGGGGTGTGGCAGTGCTGCGAATGCGCTCCAAGCGGAAGTGATAATGAAATGGTTAGGGGGGCGTGGCAGTGCTCTGAATGCGCTCCTACCGGAAGTGATTATGAAATGGTTAGTGGGGCGTGGCAGTGCTGCGAATGCGCTCCAACCGGAAGTGATATGAAATGGTTAGTGGGGCGTGACAGTGTTGCGAATGCGCTCCTACCGGAAGTGATAATGAAATGGTTAGTGGGGCGTGGCAGTGCTGCGAATGCGCTCCTACCGGAAGTGATAATGAAATGGTTAGTAGTTGCTGACTTGGTGACTAGGTGGGATTTGTCCAAGGTGTACTAAATAACAGGTCATGCAGCGAGCGGATTGCTGAAATTTGCGAGGGCCGATCTTTTCCTATTTATGACACTATTTTCATAATATTTCCTTTAATCACCTACCAAATCTCAAAGAAAGAATCCATTATCGCCTTGAAATACAGGCGTGCAAAGTTTGAACTTTGCACCCGGTTACCTTGGCAACTACAAGATAAAAATTCCAGAGAGACATTTAATTACATTTCTATGAATCCTAGTCATCATATCCACGTAACAAAAGTAGTATATATGAAGTTTCTAAGGAAATATTATGAAAAAAGTGTCATAAATAGGGAAGCGATCGTCCCACGCTAATTTCAGCAATCCGCTCGGTACATCTGTTATTTAGTACACCTTGGATTTGTCCCTCCTGATGTACACCATCAAAACCTGGCAACAGGGTCGTATCTTAAAACCATGCTGACTATTTTTGACTGGCGTTATTTCAGACGAATTCAATGATTGTGGAAACCTCTGAAGTAACTGAGGACGGACATAGAAGAACCAAACGGCTACTAAAGGAACCGGAGAAGTTTACAGCGGCGTCGCCGAAAAACAACGAGAAAAAGGAGAAGTCAGATAAACCAAAGCGAAAAAAGGTAAAATAATACAAAAAAATATGGAAGCCAAACATAATAAATTCAACTCAAACGTTATAGTTATTTGGTTATTGGTTTTTCTCTTACACGTAAACGTATACTATCAGTCGTCAGCTCAATTAAGATATTGACAATAGCTGTTTCTGTCCACTAGATTAAATCACTATACCATACAGAACAGTTTCCATTGTATTTAACTACATTTCTATTTTATATTTATATTATGCGGCGAATACCGTTAATGTTTACTTAGATTCGTGCGAACCAACCCAAAACCAACTGCGAACTGTGTGGTAAAGAGTTCGCCACTCTCAGCGGAGTCCACCGACACCAACGCGGAGTCCACGGACTAGAGTACGATAAACGGGAGTCGCAAATTGAGGCAGTTAAGGTAAATATCGTCATCGGAACGTAATATACCAAACTCGAGCGCAACGCTGATTTGCTGGCCACTGTCATCCTAGAACTATCAGTATGAGCGATATCTTGTACTATAACCTCTGGGGACCAGTTGGTGCGAAGGCGAGACAAAAGGCTTGATTTCGGCCTATTATTTACGTTTAACGTTTTATTTATAGCGATCGGCTGACGACGCCAGTGATTTCGGTAGCGATGCTTTATCTGAAACCGAAACATCTCAATGCTCGCAATGCGAAACTACTGAGTCGAGTTCATGGTATTCCGATCACAAGGGGAAATCTATCTGCCAAGGATGTCGCGATGAGAATAAGCGGGTAAGTTTTAAACCGAGAAATTAAATTTAGAAATGTAATTATTTCCGTAGAAGCTACTGGCAGGTTATATTGCTTTCGCAGTAAGGACCAGCCTGTGCACAATCTTGCGCTAAATGACACTGGCCTTAAGGTTAATAAAATTCAAAGAACTTATTTTGGTCTATTTTTGTGCAGAACTTAATGGCGAATCCGAATATGTAAGCTTTGACTTCAACATGTTTAGTTGTGGAGATATGTGGCGATTTTACTATGGCAATTTTGCATAAAAATAAAATGAACATTATTTTCCCGATCAAATCTGATAACATGACGACATATCAGACAGACTAGATTTTGTCAAACATCAAAACTGACATCGTAAATGAAATCAGCGACTCCGAAAACCCCCATAATGAAAATTTTAGCTAGAGCGTGTGTTTTTCTAACTTGCGGGGCATTCAAAGAGACAGAAAACAGACCAACAGACGGCCAGACGGATAGGCAGACAGACAAGACTCGCCAAAAAATCAAAACTGACATCGGATATGTTTTATCATATTTTGACGGACACGGACAATCCAACAGGCTGACAGACATTACGACAGACAGCCAGACAGGTGGACTAGATTTTGCCCAATGAACACAAATAAACCCCTATATATACCGAAAATTCCAGCTGTCTGCTTCCTTAAAAAGTCCCATACAGACAAAGGATTTTACTCGGGAAGGTTCAATTCAAACTTTAAACGCATGTTACTCGAAATTATTATTCTCGTTTTTTGCTCACTTAAAATGGAACTACTCCGTGATTTTTTAATCAATTCGTTTGAAATTATCAGTCAGTGGTATTGACATAGACCAAAAAAAATTATTTTTTACTATTTTTAACATTTTGAGTGTAAGTTATATTTTGGGCCGATAATTAAAAAAAATATGGCCCCAAAAAAATACTTTTTATTTTTTAGTTAATTATTATTATATATATATATATATATTATATATTATTAGACTTCTGATCAAGATTTAAAAATTATGTCTACAAGTTTTATTGGTTAATGTCAAGACCATTCACGATCACAGATCAGTACAGAGTAGTTACATTTCCAAAAACTGGAGGTGAGTCACCATAGGGGGTGGCAAGCATATTTTTGTCAAGCCAGGATAGCAATAAAATGTGCAGCTGCATTGCAGCAGGGCGATTATAGGCAAATAAAACCTCCATTTCGTGATTATTTGGCTATTTTAACAATGTTTTGTCTTTTTTTTTTATTTTGTTCTCAGACAATAATTGGCGAGAGCCAATTTGTTGTTCGGCCACGAGCAATCCTGAACGTCAGCTAAAGTCACTGGTCCTGATAATACTGAATCTGGAACTGATGAGATGTTACGTTGCAGAGGCAGTTAAGCATACATACTTGGCCGATATAATATTTTATGTTGATAATATAATTATTGACGGAACCATTTCCTTAAATATATCGTTTTTACGTTTCTTTTATAATATTTCGTTTCTCCTAAGTTCAGTATCCCTTTCAAGTTGATCTATATATGTTATGGCCGGTCGTCCACGACTACGCTTTCCATGAGTTGGTTGCCAGAGAAGTAGATCTGGTATGACCTCGTCTTTACTTCGCCAGCAGTGCCCACTTAATCTTAATCTGCGTTCACGGAGGGTGGTTGATACAGGTGGTATTGTACCATAAAGCTCGGCGTTTGTCATATGTTGTCTCCAGCTGATGTTTAGGGCTGCCCTTAGTAGTCTTGTGTAGCAACTAGCAACCATCAATTCGTTGTTCAAGTGATTTAGTCAGTGTCCAGGTCTCACCCCCGTATAAAAATACACTTTCCACTGTGGCTCGAAAGAACTTAGTCTTCAGGTGCCTGGAGAGATCTGATTTCCAGATGGTATCCATTTTTGATAGAGCTACCCAAGCCTTTGCTTTCCTAACTTCTACTGTATGTCCTTTTTGCTACTCTCTATCCATGATCCAAGGTACTGGAAGTTGCTCAGGCATTTATCATAATAGTAACATAACATACGAACATATGAATATGTAACATATGTAACATACATACGAACATATAACATATGAACATTATGGATGGAGTATTTATTTAACCTCTAAGTATATTAGAGCTGAACGTGTCAAGTAGCCAAAATAATTAATTTTAAACATTAAATAAATCGATGTAATTAACAAGATATTAATTAATTTTCATTACGTTTTTAGGGATATTAATTTACCAGGTAAATTCAATGGGTCATAAATGAGAAAGTGTGAACTTTTTATAACACCATGCGAGCATTGAGCTGATATTGATTTTGTTTCATCTTGTGGTGCAGGGTGCGAAGAAGATGAAACCGACACCTCAAGAAGTAACATGCGATCGATGCAAGGAGGTTGGGTCCACCAAGGTCCTCGTTACCTGCGATGGTTGTCAACTATCTTACCACAAGCATTGCACGATACCTCCCCTAAAGGGAAACCCCAAGATCAGGGGTTGGGCCTGGTTTTGTCACGATTGTGTGGCTAGTGTGAGTATAGAAAAGTTCAATATTTACTTCCGATTAAATGTATAAATTTTGATCATTACGTAAGGTAAACACGAAGTGGGGACTTCGCGCAGCACGAAGTTGGCAGAGCCTTAGCGAATTGACACTGTTAGGGGGTAGGTCAATTTATGCAAATAGTCACGTTGGCCCTCTAGCGGCAGACTGGAGAACTGCAGATGGATTCGCCTCCTTTGAAAGTCACAGCTAATGGTCTAATACATATCTGCCAAGTTTCAGCTTAAACGGATTAAAAGCAAAGAAATGGGAGGGCATTTAATGTTTAGACATGTGGCCCTCTAGCGGGAGACCATTGCACTGATGGTGTCTGAAAGTCTCTCAAAAATCTCAACTTTTGCTCATATTGATACCTACAAATTTTCAACTTGGCAGCTTTAAATCCGACAAAGTTATTAGCATGTCAAAATCGTAACGACGACGACGACGACAACGACGACGACGACGACAACGACGACGACGACGACAACGACGACGACGACAACTATTTGCATAAATTGACCCACCCCCTAACAGTGTCAATTCGCTAAGGCTCCGCCAACTTCGTGGCTCGCCCCACATCTAAAATGACAAAAGTAATAAGATATTGTTACTCAAGTCAGTCAAGTCATGTTAAGTATAAAAACTTAGTCACATGAACTGGAAATTTCGTGGTTTACACTTTATGTATTTCACTCTGAGAAACATAAATTGTTGTTAGGTTATTTTCATATTTAATACCCAGTGGTTTGGTTATTTTGTTAACTGACTACGCCTGGTTTGGTTATTTTGTTAACTGACTACGTCTGGTTTGGTTATTTTGTTAACTGACTATACGCCTGGTTTGGTTATTTTGTTAACTGACTACGCCTGGTTTGGTTATTTTGTTAACTGACTACGCCTGGTTTGGTTATTTTGTTAACTGACTACGCCTGGTTTGGTTATTTTGTTAACTGACTACGCCTGGTTTGGTTATTTTGTTAACTGACTACGCCTGGTTTGGTTATTTTGTTGACTGACTACGCCTGGTTTGGTTATTTTGTTAACTGACTACGCCTGGTTTGGTTATTTTGTTAACTGACTACGCCTGGTTTGGTTATTTTGTTAACTGACGACGCCTGGTTTGGTTATTTTGTTAACTGACTACGCCTGGTTTGGTTATTTTGTTAACTGACTACGCCTGGTTTGGTTATTTTGTTGACTGACTACGCATTGGTTATTTTGTTAACTGACTACGCCTGGTTTGGTTATTTCGTTAACTGACTACGCCTGGTTTGGTTATTTTGTTAACTGACTACGCCTGGTTTGGTTATTTTGTTAACTGACTACGCCTGGTTTGGTTATTTTGTTAACTGACTACGCCTGGTTTGGTTATTTTGTTAACTGACTACGCCTGGTTTGGTTATTTTGTTAACTGACTACGCCTGGTTTGGTTATTTTGTTAACTGACGACGCCTGGTTTGGTTATTTTGTTAACTGACTACGCCTGGTTTGGTTATTTTGTTAACTGACTACGCCTGGTTTGGTTATTTTGTTAACTGACTACGCCTGGTTTGGTTATTTTGTTAACTGACTACGCCTGGTTTGGTTATTTTGTTAACTGACTACGCCTGGTTTGGTTATTTTAGACTTCAAGTGATTTAGATGTCGACGCCAAAACGTTACTGAGTAGAACAGGAAAGATGCTGCCACCGCCGAGCCGTATCCAGGATACCTCGAATGGTGTGGAGGAAACGGGTCGCGATGGAACCCCTGAAGGGTCTGCCGTCGTCGTCTGTAAAGAGGAGTCAATTCCACAAACAGATATTACGGTAGAACAGCTGAACGACTCTCAGGATGATTTAACTGGTAGCATTGCTACCTCTTTAGATAATGAAACTCCACTTAATGATATCGCTATGGAGGCAATCGAATGAAATCATTTCGGTATAATATGAACTATCATTCTAGCAATATAGATTAAATTAATATTACTTACTTTTGCAATTAACCGAACAATTGAAAATGTTAATGAATGTATTGGGAAGAGTAAATATAGTAAAGTAGAGTGCTACTCAACTTTATTAAAGGAATTTATGGTTTTTTTAATTATTTGTAAATTTATATTAATATGGATTGCGGTATTCGTCTGGGTTGTAATCAGGAACACGTAATCAAAGGTCACTAAAATGGCTGCAAAATACTCAACGTCATGACTATTAAAATAAATTTTCAGAAGTTTGTTTTTCATTGCAACTATTTCCACATCAGAGCAAAATTTAAAGGGTATTTCAAATCAGCTGAGAACGGCTTTTATCTCTTTTAGTTCTCGCGATATCGTGGAATACCTGTCTGTCAAAATGTAAGACAGACAGACTGCAGACAACCGACAGACTACATTCCGCCAAATTTTAAGACTAACATCGGAAATGAAACCAGCGACCCCGAACACCCCAATAAATATAATTTTAGCACGGTGGTGTGCTTCCTTCATGTCAGACACTTTAACCAACCAGACCCCATGCTAACTGGTAGTTTTTTATTTTATTTTAATATATTCCACGCACTTTTCTTAATTTAATAATATTTTCTCAATTTTTGAATAAAAAATTACAAAAATATGGGTTTTTTAGTTTTTAAAAATAATTGAATTTTTTCTTTACAAGCATAAAAAAAAGCAAACAGTCGGCCGGAGGCGACCCGAAGGCTCCTCTTTCGATAGCTGCTACCCGAGGGTAGGGGTGGGCGCTACTCCTATCCCACGATTTGCTCCCAGTAATTTAACTGGTACTCATTTTATCGACCCCAGTGGATGAAAGGCTGAGTGGACCCTGGCGGGGCTGAACCTACAACCAATAGATTGCAGGCCCGGCGCTCAACCAACTGAGCTACCCCGCCTTTTAAAATTGCCAATTATCAGAAATCTAAAACAGAAATACAAAAAGTGCGTGAAAAATATGAAAATGAACATGCTTTGTTCCAAAAAAATGGTATCGTAAAATAAAAATGTAAAATAACGGAGGATTAGTCTTTTTAGTTAAATTTTCAAAATCTCACGTAGGCCACTAGGGGGCGCCAATAAAGTTTTTTCAAATTTTTTAGTACTTTTGATTGTTCTCTTTTCCATGGTATGTTGTTTTATATACATTTTTCAATCACATTGGAGACATGTACGTACAAAGGAAGAAGAAATAACCGTAAGGGGCTACCCCCCCCCCCCCCCCTTAATCTATTAAATTTGTAGGTCTCCAATTAATAAATAATTCCCCCTAAAATCGTCAGCTTGACCTTTACGTCCAACTACCGGTACAAAGTTATGTACGTGTGTTGGAATGCGGGACCCACAAATAATTACTTATGCTTAGTAGGCTAAGCTGTTAGTTTGTGATAGTTTCAGAATCAGCACCGATTATCCAATCACGCGTGTGTTTAGGGCCTACTATACAATAGTAGGGTGGCCAGTGTGATGAGCATCACACAAAAATAACATAGTTAAATTAAAAAAACAAATAAAAATTAAATTAACGTAACTTAACTTAAATAAAAAAAATTCAAAAAATATATTTTAAAAAATTACATAAAAGAATAAATAAATCCATAAAAATATAATAAAAGAAATATAATAAAAATAATAAATTAAAAAGTAATAACCAAAAATTTCAGAAATTAAATTAAAAAATATCAAATTAATTGCGGTTTTATCGCAGTCGTTCACGGGCGGGATTTGGAACTTGAAATTGAAACTTTGTAGAAATTAGATTGTTTAAAGTTGAAAACATACCATATTTAGTGAAATAATATAGCAAGAAACAATTTCTGTAATTTTCTGTAGCTGATAGTAGATGTTCTCATGACGTAAACATAAACTCTGGTATAGAAAGCAAAGCATACTTATTATTTACTTAATCCCATCTATTTTTCGACTCACTAAAATTAATAAAAATAATCATTCTTCACTAAATAATTAACTAAAAATATAAACATTGCAAATCCACAATAAATAATGATTTATCACTAAAAATAGTTAGCCCCGTAGGCCTACTACCTTTCCTTGTCTGTTTGATTTTGTCGGGTAATAAGAACCCAATCTGGACCCCCAATGTCGAGAATTATACCAAATCTGAACCCAATCTGGACCCCCAATGCAATGTCGAGAATTATACCAAATCTGAACCCAATCTGAACCCCCAATGTCGAGAATTATACCAAATCTGAACCCCCAATGTCGAGAATTATGCCAAAGCTGGACCCCCAATGTCGAGAATTATACCAAATCTGAACCCAATCTGGACCCCCAATGTCGAGAATTATACCAAATCTGAACCCAATCTGGACTCCCAATGTCGAGAATTATACCAAATCTGGACCCCCAATGTCGAGAATTATACCAAATCTGGACCCAATCTGGACCCCCAATGTCGATAATTATACCAAATCTGAACCCAATCTGGACTCCCAATGTCGAGAATTATACCAAATCTGAACCCAATCTGGACTCCCAATGTCGAGAATTATACCAAATCTGAACCCAATCTGGACTCCCAATGTCGAGAATTATACCAAATCTGGACCCCCAATGTCGAGAATTATACCAAATCTGGACCCCCAATGTCGATAATTATACCAAATCTGAACCCAATCTGGACTCCCAATGTCGAGAATTATACCAAATCTGGACCCCCAATGTCGAGAATTATACCAAATCTGGACCCCCAATGTCGAGAATTATACCAAATCTGGACCCAATCTGGACCCCCAATGTCGATAATTATACCAAATCTGAACCCAATCTGGACTCCCAATGTCGAGAATTATACCAAATCTGAACCCAATCTGGACTCCCAATGTCGAGAATTATACCAAATCTGGACCCCCAATGTCGAGAATTATACCAAATCTGGACCCCCAATGTCGAGAATTATACCAAATCTGAACCCAATCTGGACCCCCAATGTCAAGAATTATACCAAATCTGGACCCAATCTGGACTCCCAATGTCAGAGAATTATACCAAATCTGAACCCAATCTGGACCCCCAATGTCAGAGAATTATACCAAATCTGGACCCAAGCTGGACCCCCAATGTCGAGAATTATACCAAATCTGAACACAATCTGGACCCCCAATGTCGAGAATTATACCAAGTCTGAACCCAATCTGAATCGAAAATAGAAAGAGGGGTGAAAATTATTAATTTTTGATATTTAAAGAATTTTTACATCTCTTTTTTTCATATTTAAATTTGCGGGAAGCAGCTCAGCACAACTGCTGTATAGGGGACTGCAGTAACTGATGTATTGTACTGCTGTGCTGTCGTTAACGTTATACATCCCAGCAGTAGGTAGCTCACTTCTACCGCACCGGTAGGCGGTATTCCCAACTCAACTGACAACTACAGAATGTTTTAAGTCCATGTTTGGGACCAAACTGCTACGAGAACCGTACAGCCGTAGTTCTGCAGTTGTCAGTTGGGATTCCGCCTACCGGCAGAGGTGATCTATAACGTTAACGACTCGGACTGCACAGGGCACAGCAGTACAATACATCAGTCACTGCAGTCCTCAATACAGCAGTACTGTTGGTCCTTTATAGAAGCGTTAGGTTCTGAGATTTTCAGGGAAAGGAGAAGGTTACAGTGACTGCGTTGTTCTAACCAGAACATTAACGAAAGTCAATAGAACATGTTACAGTTTATTTTTGCTAGAAAATTAGTTATAATATAAATATAATTGCTACAAAATGCGAGTGGCTTTGATACACGAACGAACGTTAGTGAGTGAGTGAAAATAAAGCCACGAGGATAAGAACACTGTAAAGTACTTTGCAACAAGTATGTATGTAATGTCCTCCAAAGTTATAAAGTGCTAAATAACAACTCGCCTTTAACAGTTTAATACTAACAGCGTTGAGTAATGTTACAAATTTTTATTTTGGAATAAAATACTTTATCATAATATTTAAAAAAATGTAGGTACATAAAACGGTCAAATTTAAGAAAACTAATAAAATTTACTGCAGACTTAAATAGTTATAATGTAGCATGTAGGTGATGCTATTATATCTAAGGGACACACGGACACACGTTACCAGCATTTAAAGCTGAAGTCGGATCTAATGCGAAAAGGAAGGTGATTATTTTTAGTGAAAAAATATTAAAATTAGTGGAAAGTGAATAAAATGACTATATTTGGTGGATACAAAATTAAAAATTGTTAAACATAAATATTTTAGTTGAAATCCAATTATAAATAGTGGAGAATAATTATTTTTTGTAGGAAAATTATTTAGCAGTTTAGTGGATGTGCACAAGTCCCTAAAAGGTGCCACCCTGCTCCATAGCGCGGGAAATTCAAATGATTGAAAGACATGCAATTTGTACTGGAAAGGGTGGCAGATCAGATCTGCCACCTATATTTTGGCGGTAAATTCAAATCTGCTTTAACATTGAATATATGAATAGAGTAACACAGGTAGCAAATATAGTTAATTGAACGTACCATGGATTAAATGCACGTTCAATTTTCGTTATAGTTAGTATGAATGAATAGAAAATTGTGAATGTAGTAAAGGTTCACTTTGCGTAATTTGTATTACCGTCATGCTAATAACTAAAAATGGACGTTGAATAACCGTTTGTTAATTGTTGAATAACCGAATTACCGTTTGTACTGAACATGCAATACCGTGATTTGCTTGTACATGAGAAATTATATCGCACTGACTGTCAAATGTGTCACTACAAAGTCCACATTGTACTATTCCCTGTTTCGGTTTAAGTTCCGCATTTAGGATTACAGTTTCTGAGTTAGTAGCGCATTGTATTTTGTGACGAATTACTAAGAATAATAATGTTCATTCATAATAATATTTTATCATATTATATGTCATAGACAAATACAGCAGTATAGGCAGAGGCATTATACACCTATTGTTATTACAGTAGGCCGCCTACCTGCGATATATTTTACTATCAATTCCCTGCTGTACAGCTGTATATATTTCTTATGAAATTACACTACGCAATATTTCTTAGTAGACCTAAATAAGATAATATGTCTGTAGGCCTACTGCACATGCAGTAGCAGTAGCTACTACACTACAGTAAGAAGTTTGTAAAAGCTTTTGCGTACATAACAAGTCATTTTTCTCCGCAATATACCGTGTAGGTGCTTTAGCGGACATAACAAGTCATATATTTCCGCAATGCGCCTAATCCTCTAAACGGCTGGAACTCAGATGACGAAATCTGTCAGCTGATTTACTGTAAACGTGGAACCTCTCTTTGTTCTGCTCAACCAATCAGAGCGATTTTCATTTTATGTTGGACAAGGGCCTATGTAAAACCGCGCAATGCATTACGGTCTTTGTTTTACCTTTCTGAGCGAGAGAACTGCTTGGAAATCTTCTGTTACTTCTGTTGTGGAAGTTTCAGACTTTGCCTAAAGATCTGATGGCTTTGATTACGGAACGTAAATCTATTATCCGAATCACTGAACTGGCTGCAAACTGCATATCAAACCTGACTCAACTACCAATGCATTACGGGAACATTACTTTCACCGCATTATTTTACTTCTGTTTACTGTCTGTTATTAATTGTTGTATATTGTTGGATATGTTGTTATATTTGGAGAATACCGATAAATAATCATAAAACCCCCAATCTTATTGATTACTGAAGGTAAGAGGACAGTTTACCGGTAGCAACTGCGACTTAAATTATAGTGGTTTTTGTGTGAATTAAATGCTATTTCATAATCCCTACAAGTGTCAGTTGCGATCTTCTTTATATATGATCAAATTCAGTGACGGTCGGCAGATCAGTGTGCAGTAGTGTGAAGTATAGTGTGAAGTAGTGTGACAGATAATAAAGCATCTCCTAAAGAATGCGCTATTTACGAAACTCAGTAGCCATCTAGTTGTGATTAGTATAAGTCATAACTCTGTTTTTATACTTAAAGCGCCACGTCCTAAAGGAACTGTTAATATTTCCCCGAAAGTAAATATATTTGTCAGAGATTATATAGTAACGATCAATCGAATAATACAGTAGGTCTACACCGCAATAACGTCAAAGCACCCGAATCCAGTCTCCCTTAACAGTGGGTGAATGATCGCGCACAGACTGGCTTCGGCAGATGTAACTTCAGTACATTAAATAATTAGTCTAGGCTAAAGTCGATTTATAAACAAGAAGACAACTAAAATTGGCAGGTTAAACTGCTAAAAGGTCTAAAAGCGCGAACAAAGTTTACAGTATGAAGTCTACTGCTCTTGCTCATTGACCTTTTAGTACGTACCCATGTACATAATTCTGTAATTAGCATTAACCGCCAAAAATATATCAATTCAAATTCAAATGGTCTCGTACTGCTCGAAGCCCAAGTTTAGTTAACCAGTGAGCTTAGTTGTTCACGTGCTGCTCGAAGTCCCGGACTAGTTAACCAGTCAGCTTAGTTGTTCACGTGCTGCTCGAAGCCCATGACTAGTTAACCAGTCAGCTTAGTTGTTCACGTGGTGCTCGAAGTCCCAGACTAGCTAACCAGTCAGCTTAGATGTTCACGTGCTGCTGGAAGTCCCAGAATAGATAAAACAACAACAATAACGGATGAGTGAGTTAAACCGATAAGAAGTAATTTATTCTGATTCAATGAATTACTCTATTCATATATTCAATGTTAAAACAGATTTGAATTTACCGCCAAAATATAGGTGGCAGATCTGATCTGCCACCAAGGTGTACTAAATAACTTAGTACATAATTTTAGTAATAATAAATTTAGTACACCTTGTCTGCCACCCTTTCCAGTACAAATTACATGTCTTTCAATCATTTGAATTTCCCGCGCTATGGAGCAGGGTGGCACCTTTTAGGGACTTGTGTGGATGTGCAGAACACTGAACTGCCTGACTGAAGCTGTAGCGATCTGGCTGTAATAAGTCTGTAGGTGGTAGGCCCATGGCCTGGTAGGCCTAGCGGTACTTCAATCTGCTGTTTGCAGGTTACCAGGTAGGCCTAATGCATAATGCTGTAGCGAAGTAGAGGAGTTAAGTATGTTGTTAATGCATGACAAACGTATTTCAGGGCCTCCACCTGCAGTAGATTACAGTACAGCTGTACAGCAGTCTGGCAGTATCAGTAAATACAGCTGTCTGGCTGTACAGTGTGCTTGTGCAGTTGTGCTACAATACCGGTACGGTAGTACTGAACTGGTGCAGTGTTGACCGTTGGACGATTTCTGCATTTGTTTTACAGTTTTATGTTATCAAACTCGAAACTGCTTATACCAGTAACCAGTATGCCTTCATTGACCTTATTGTTGTGTTTTACTAGTCCAGTAGTCAGCTAGCTGGCTAGCAGGCTAGTGCTGTTTGCTGTTACTGTGTTGTTTTAGTCCTGTAGTACAGTAGCAGTGAGTAGGCAGTGGGCCAACTCGAAGTCATAATTCATTCTGCATCTGCTGTTCGGCAGTTCTGTAATTATGCCCAACCCCAACAGTCAGACAGTGCTGCAGTGCTTTGGTTGCCGGTAATATTTTTCAAAAACGACGAATTACAATTACCGGATTAGGCCTACCCAAAACTCAAACAGCCATGAAACACTTTAACATGTTTTGACTCTCGTTCTGTCGTTTATTGATTTGGTTATTGTTTTGTTTTATTGTAGGCCTATTTCCTAGCGTATTGTCTTAATGTCTTGGTCTTCGTCTTGATGATTTGCCAGTATTTATTGCCGGTATATCTGTCTGCCTGTTGGCAGGTAGGCCTATATACCTGTACCGTATACATTCAGAAAATTTGGAAATATTGCTCCTTGAATGGGGATTGTCTGATTGTATGACTGCCATATTAAGTTTCGTATTCCTTAATTTCTTCTTGTTTACATTACCCGGTATTCTTTGTAATTTCCTATATATAATTTACTTCATAATATGGCTCACAGAGGATGGGAAAGCATTATAAACAGTGGCCTCCCTGTAAATAAGTCAGCACTTAGAGAGATAGCCGAGGGGTATTTCAAAAACTTAAAGTACCCTGATCGTCCAGTATATTCTAGTCCCAGTAGGATATATACTGACTGTGAGGAATCGTCTACATTATTAACAACACCAGAACCTGCCAATAAACACACCCTTTTATCCAATGGCACGTATGCCTCAGATATCATCACCCATATAAATGAGGGTTCAGATAGTAGTGATCAGATGCGTTCCACATCACAACATTCTCCATTACCACTAGGATGCACATCACTAAATCCCAGTAGAAACACATCGGATATTGGCTGCAGTAAACCGTCACCTAGTCGATTGCGTTTTCCCGCTCAGCAGACAAGAGTTAGCCAATCAAAAACTCAAGAGGCAAAACAACCTGTTGATGAAAATGTTGTTCGCCATCTTGGGAAATCTAACAATCGAACCCGTCGTGGTCGGCTGTTGCAAAAACGAAAAGGTATGATAAAGCAACGATACACAGCCAATGAAGACTCATTGTCATTATCCAGTGGAGATCAAGGTGATGATGAGGCCCAAGCTCGCTATACCAATCGCAATACCTTATCGCATCCGCGGCGTCCTGTTTATACGAGCAGCTCAGCTTCTGATAATCGCCAAACTCATTTTGGCGCTGTTCGTCAGAAAATGAAACCCAACTGTACCGCTGCAATTAGAAATCATGATGACACTCATTTGGAGCTACAGCAAAGAAACCTAAGTTTGCCCATCTATTTCAATGGGCGAAGAAATCAAAGTAGTACTAGATGTGTTAGTAAAGGGAATCAATATTCACCACCACCTGGAGATGATACCCCTGTTAGGCCTAATCAAGATAATGTGACATTAGTAAGCAAAAATTTGCACTCAAGAGCTGAACCAACATTTGGATTTGATTTGGATGAGTTTGATAGGAGTAAAGGCCAATGTGATGTTGGTTTGGGAGTTTCTCCTCACACTCGGAGTTTGCGAAAGCGAGTCACGCCAGCTGTTTCATCGAGAATTGAATGCAGTGCTTCCAGTTCCAGTACTGACGTTATTCCAGAAAAGTTATCTGCTAGTCGTCTTCGGCGCAGAGGATCGAATAATTTGCGTGATGAATCTCAGCATTCTACTAACCATCGAAATATCTCAGCAGATGTTGAATGTGATACCAGTGCCTTAAAGTTTGTGCAAGGAAATCATATAGAATCAGGAAATGAGTTGCAAAGATCGTTGCTTAGGAAACAGTTGTCCGATGTACTCAACCTTACTGCCATGCATTCTTCCAAATCAAGAACTAATATTCACGAGATTAGTGAAAGTGGGCTCTCAACCGATACCGTTGAGAATTCCTTTGCAAATGGTTCACGCAAACAACGAAACAAAGAGAAAGGAAAGTCTCCTGCCTCTTCCAAGCGATCCAGCTCTCAGTTGCATCGTAATTCAAAAGAAGACTTCCCTCATTCAGCAGAAGCAACTCAGTTTGCGGAATCTGGTTCAAAAGTTTCTCGAAAATCGTTCCCGGATTATAGGAACAATGTATACTCATATAAAGATGGCGAGGAAGGAAATAGCAGAAATCGACGAAATGCGATGCGAAGCAGCCGGGAGATTGTTCAAGCATCAAACCTTGAGCGGTCCCATAGAACACCCCCTCAATCCACAGATATGGAACATTATTCCAGAAATAATAAAAGTGCCAATTTGTTCAGACAAAGTTACCTGCTGGCATCCCACGTGATTGATGGAAATAACTCTAATCCAGAATTGTTTGCTAAGGAAAGTGTGAAAGCCCTGCAGCTATTTGATGATGAAGGTGGGAGTAGAAATACCTCACATCTAAACTACCAACAACCTCATAATCTAGATCGGAGTACAATGACATTAGGTTCTCAACTTAAGAAGACTAGATGCAATACAATCCCAGTGATAGCAAAGACTATAACAGAGCCGCAACAAACAAACTCCCAACAATCGGATAGGAGTGTAAATATTCGAAGTCCATTCCTGAAACCTACACGTCTAAATGTTAGTAAAGACATTTCTCCTTCAATAAATATGAACCGTTTGAGCCATCAAGGACCAGGTGAAGAAACCCAAATTATCAATAACGGTTTGAAGGGCAGTGAAAGTGATGATAGGCAACCATCAAAGATACGCCATAGTATGGTTCGAACGATGCATGATAATTTATCGATGTCTTCTAGTGATAATATAATCCCATTGCAGGGCAAGGTTAGAAAGAGGTCATCTATAAATATTTCTCAGTTAAAAACACCACACCCACGCGACCACTCAACTCCCGTTATAAATGGGCTTTGCGGGGTTAACCATGGTAATAATGGTGTTGATATGTTACGAAACCGCCGGTTGTCTACTTTACTTGGTGATGATCATTTTAATGATCCAGTAGGCACTTTGTTGAACAACTCCATAGGGAATTTAGAAACACCAATTGCTTCTGGTACAAGCTACAGCGTCGTTAATCAAGATAATATCGCGAATGCTGATGGATTGGATAATATTATCCATACACAGCGAATCAACCGAACTCCAGGTCAACCGGCAGATGGAAACTTGCCACAGTCTCAGTTAGTTGATAAATATTCCGTTTCTTATCAGAAGCAAATATCAAATGTTAACAGAGAACATGATGTGGAGTCACAATTACAGCAGGTTGCTCCTGCTTCATCAGCTATGCGTACTACAAGCTCAAGTAATAGAGTGTCTGGGGTTATTTCTTGTGGATATACAGAAACTGCTTCCAACCAAACCTTTACTTCAAAACCTTGTAGGAAAATATCCAAGTCACTGGAAATGTTTCCCAATCGCGAGGCAACGTTTACTAAGGATTATAGTTGTAATGGTCCTAACCAAGTTGATTTTTCCGAGGACTTTGTCTCTCGCAAGTCTTTGTCTTCATCAATGGTTCATAATGTGAGTCGAAACCTTCGCTCAGCTGTATCAAAACCATTTAATAGTGAAGAGGTTAATTCAAAATCCTCCGCCTGTGATTTACCCATCACAGCTGAATTATCTTCTTTATTCCCCAGAGTAGTTAATGGCGCATCAGAAGTCATAGACAACAGTAAATACAGGTTGCCTCATCGTTCAGGCTCCAACAAAACCATTCCTATAAATACGCCTTCAACAAAAAATAGGCCTACAATTTCTGCAATCTTTAGTCCTTCTACCACTGATAATGAATCAGAATCAATTGTTAAACAGACGATACCTTCTACAGAGAATGACAACAGCTTCAAAAATACTTCCAAATCCAGAGTAACTCGATCTGGATCTTACAGTGTCTTTTTAGAAGATCTTACAAATCTTCAAGTTAATCAAAACAGTTCTTCACATCACAGTCGTATAAATGCAACATCACAAAGTCATGGCATAGATGCAACCGTCCCAGGATCTGGTACTCAACCAATCACCACTCGGGGTTGCATTAAAGAACCTAGACCCCAAATCAAAACAAATCAAAGAAATGGGATTCAACCTATCGATGAAACATCATCTGGCGCCAGTCGACGAAGTTCTAGAAAAAAATCTTCCATCACCCTCCCCCAAAGTTATGTTGATCAGTCTGACCTTGATCCAGCAGCCATTATTGCTGAGTCCCATAACAAGGATGTAAACCATATTAGTAATAGTAAGAACACGTCGGATCAACCTCTAAGATTAAGTATTGGAAATAATTCGTCCATTTCCAATTTATCAAATGAGCGCGGTGAGACTAGTACCAAACAGATAAGGCAAAGAACCATCAATAAAAAACTCTCATTAACTGCTAACAATAGACGAGCTTCTACTAGGAGACGTGTATTATCCTGTTCTGAAAGTTCTCAGAGTGACTTCGATCCAGCTACAAATATTGGCGATTATAATAATACCTCAATTAAACAGTCAGAGAAACCTAATCATCAGAAGCATCATATTACTAGTAACACGTCGAATTGTCCTCAAAGATCAAGTACCGGTACCGGAATTGGAAATAATTCATTAATTTCCAAATTATCAAATGGAATTCAACCTATCGATGAGACATCATCTAGCGCCAGTCGACGAAGTTCTAGAAAAAAATCTTCTATCACGCTCCCCCAAGGTGATGTTGATCAGTCTGACCTTGATCCCACGACCTTTATTGCCGAGGATGTTAATCATATTACTAGGAACACGTCGGATCAACCTCGAAGATCAAGTATTGGAAATAATTTATCCATTTCCAATTTATCAAATGAGCGCGGTGAGACTAGTACCAAACAGATAAGGAAAAAAAACATCAATAACAAACTCCCATTAAGTGCTGACAATAGACGAGCTTCTACTAGGAGACGTGTATTATCCAGTTCTGAAAGCTCTCAGGGTGACTTCGATCCAGCTACAAATATTGGCGATTATAATGATACCTTAATTGAACAGTCAGAGAAACCTAATCATCAGAAGCATCATATTACTAGTAACACGTCGAATCGTCCTCAAAGATCAAGTACCGGTACCGGAATTGGAAATAATTCGTCAATTTCCAAATTATCAAATGCAATTCAACCTATCGATGAGACATCATCTAGCGCCAGTCGGCGAAGTTCTAGAAGAAAATCTTCTATCACGCTCCCCCAAAGTGATGTTGATCGGTCTGACCTTGATCCCGCGACCATTATTGCTAAGGAGGTTAATCATATTACTAGGAACACGTCGGATCAACCTCGAAGATTAAGTATTGGAAATAATTTGTCCATTTCCAATTTTTCAAATGAGCAAGGCGAGACTAGTACCAAACAGATAAGGCAAAAAAACATCAATAAAAAACTGCCATCAACTGATAATAGAGGAGCTTCTACTAGGAGACGTGTATTATCCAGTTCTGAAAGCTCTCAGAGTGACTTCGATCCAGCTACAAATATTGGCGACAATAATAATACCTTAATTGAACAGATACCTAAAAGTCGGAAGCAGCAAGTGATCGAAAGCTCTGGCCACCGGACTAAAACCCCGGCAAAGAATGTAACTTTCAATAAAGAAGTCAGTTGTAGACATACCTCAATGGAGAATGAGGATCCGAGTCTGGGTAACTCTATTGGTCACCGTGGAGACGCGGAAGGTAATTATAAATTAAAAGGAAAAAAACAAAGGAAAACAAAGAAATCAAAGTTGGTGTCGACCAAGATTAATGAGAAAATTCCTGACAGTGGAGAGATTTATAAACCGAGACCGGCTCCGGACGGACTCAGACGATCGGAACGTACTCGGGTATCTCGACTACGTTGGGGGTTTTTGGGCCAGAAAATAATTTACCGAGTTACAGCAGATCATATGCGAGAGATTGTTGGAGTTCAATCGCCTGATGGTGATCAATTACCCGACGTGAAACCCAAGGAGAATATAAGACCGAAAACAGGAAAGCCTCTGTTCGCAGTAGATGAGGACGATGGTTCTGGCGATAACGGGACTTCTGTCAGCTCAGATGATAGTTTGTGCCTGGTCCAAGGAGCCGATAACCAGTCTTATAAGATGAAATGCGTCTCTTCTTACGATAGTCCTGAGTGGGAACATACCAAAGACGACGGGTGTTTGTCGGTGGTTTGTCTGCAGGACCAGACTGACTTTAAGGTCGGTATCGTATCCTTTGCTACGGGATACTCGCGTTCCTTCAGGGCCAATGTTTCCTTGACAATGAACTATCTCGTCCTCAGTGGATCCGTTACATTGACCATGGGATCGAACAGGCCGTTGGTTCTCAAGCCCGGATCTAATTTTATGATTCCATGTGGTAATGCCTATACCGTGGAGAATAAATCGCTGGATACGGTAGCTGACGTTCATTGTTTATCAGTAAGTCATTCATTATTATAAACTAAAACCGACTAGGGCCTATTTCATTGTAGTATATAATATATTGTTTATTTATTAACTGGATTGGCTATTTTGTGTTGTGTTTAAGTTTATGTGTTAAATTTTTTTCATATAGTAGATATCTGTTAGTTAGTGCTTATACTTATTTATATACTTATGATGTGTCTGAATAGCATACGTTGCCATTTGGCCTCTGCCTGCAGCGATTAAAATAACATGCGAAATCAAATAACCGCAATGAATTCTATGCAATAAATAGTTCTTAATATTTCATATGTATTAGCAGTTATTTTTCTGTTATTGTTTTCTGATTTAATTTATATGCAATAGTTCTCAACATTTAATTTCTCTACTAACACAGTGAATTTTCTATTATTTAGTTCGTTTACATTAGTTTCTCTTTGTAATGCAATATTGTTAGTTAAACTACCATCATTTATTGTCACTTCTAGTATTATTTATGGCGTTTAAAGTGTATTTGTTGGTTATTTTATGAGTTATATTCTTATGATATCTAACTAAGGCGTTCTAGAACTAACTAACTTTACTTCTAGAACGCCTGTATCGTACAAATTCACTCATGTTCAGTTCATAGTTTCCCCGCATTGTCCTTACAACGATAAAGGACCAGACAGGGTGTGATACTGCAAGGAATCCGTGTAGCACATTTTTTAAAATAAATATTAAATAGTGGCGAAAAAAATATATTTTTTGCCACCATCTCTGACGTTTTACTAAAAGAAACTATTTCAATAACATTTAAATTTTTAAAGTTTTACATAACCGACATTAATGAAGATTTTAGTGCAATATAACTTGCAGCATTAATATTACATCATTGTTTGGAATAGTAAGCAAGCAAAGCAAACAGTCGACCGAAGCCGGAGGCGACGATCCCAAGATTTGCTCCCATTTATTTAACTGGTACTCATTTATCATCATTTATCATTGGAATAGTATCGTGTCGTAATTCAGTGGACCGCACCCCAACCCCCCCCCCCCCAAAAAAAAAAATTGTGATTATTATTTGTGAAAAAGCCTAACTTTTTCCACTGTTCTCGATTAATTTTATTTACCGAGCGCTGACTATAATAAGTCGAGAGAATATTGAAATTATTCATTTTTTCCCATGTAATAATACGTAATTTTTACTCCTAAATTAGTACTGTTTTGTTATTGTTACCCAATTCTTTAATAAAATAAAATTTTTTTAGAACGATACAGTGTTACATAATAAATTGAACTAGTATTTTACTATGTTGCTTCCATAGTTACTGCGATTCAAATTACTGTACTCTTCAACTCCTGATGCTGCCTCAGACAGTAGTTAAACGATCAACGTTAAATAATTTAATGTTCTTGAATATTCATTACGTAACAACATAGACCAATATTGAATATTGAGTTCCGTTTTGGAGTACAATAGATTGTAGACAATAAAGTTGCAATAACTTCTGAGTGTGTGCATGGATTTTGCTCAAATTACCCCCAAACCTTTTCCACTTCGATGCTCTTTCAACATAGGAAATACATTTTAAGAAATTACATCAAAAATATTTTCACATTTTCTTATATAACTTTTTTCGCATGGAAAAAAGTAAAATCAATGCAATGGGGTACTTTTTTCCTAGGGAAAAAGTAATACTTTTTGTGCCGATTTTGGGGTATATTTGTGCGACAAAGTAACAATTTAAGAATAAAATGTTCTACAAATCTTATGAGATTAAATTTTAAAAATCAATAGTTTGTCCGTCCTCCTTACTGGGTGAGTCAGATTTTTATTTCTTTCTTTAGTTGCAAGCGTTTAAAAAAGATGACTCAGTGATACCGCTCTTAAGGCCGGTTTTTACATGGTAACCTTCAGAGCAACTTCGTTATTGATGTAACAAAGTTGCCACATTTACACTGCGAACAACTAAGTTGTTAAAAAACAAAGTCTCAAAAAAGTTGCCACGTGTAAAAACCAGCCTTAAGATAAAGTATTGACGGGATGTTCTAGAACTGGACTAAATGAGCGAGCAAATCTCAGGAGGGAGGGCTGAATTGATGCGGCCAATAGTCAGTATCGATGATTAAATTCCCATAACATGTTTCCTCGTTTCTCCAAGTCTGATCAAAATCCCATTATAATCTTATTTATAACAGTTGTAATATCAGCTCAACTCAAATTCAAAATATTACAGCACACAATAAATCTCATTCTGATATTAGAAATGGTGAACCCCATCTTTATGTATTTTTGATAATTTATAGTGGTACAACTAAGCAATAACCTAATATTAACCATGCAATTGTGGCATGTGCTGAATGTACAAAATACTGTAGCTTAAGTGTCATAAGGCCCTAAGTCGATTTTTGTGGGGCAAGCCACGCAGTCAGGGCGAGCCTTAGCGCATAAATGTCCGTCCGTCCTTAATTAAAAATTCATTCGTAAATAGCTTGAAAATTTTAACCATTTTCAACCAAATTTTGTATGGGCATGCTAGAGAAAAAGTTCCAATAATTTTTAAAGTTATGGACAAATATACCTCACGAACTTTTGACTCCAGATCAAATCGAACTTGTTTTGAACTTTCTCATGTCTGCGTGCTGCGCAACGCCCCACGAACGTGTCGGTTATTACTTTGTTAAACAATTCCACAATTTAACAGGGCGTCGCGCAGCACGCGAAATTTGGCAAAAAAAACAATTTGATCGGGAGTCTAAAGTTCGAGAGGTATTTGCCCGTAACTTTCAAAAATATTGCAACTTTTTGTTTAGGATGCCCATACAAAATTTGGTTGAAAATTGTTAATATCTTCAAAAGTTATTTACGAATGAATTTTTCATTACAGACAGACAGTCATGAAATTTTGCCCTATTTACTAATTCTAATTGTGTCCTGACTGCGTGGCACGCCCCTCATGCTCTATCAGCTTGTGAAGTTTTGAACACTTTAACCAATGGGAAATTATGATTATTGCGTGGTAAAGTGAAGCCCTATATAGAGCGAACAATATTTTATTGCAGAAAGGCCCTATGTAAATTTTTATTTAACCAATAGGAAGTGGTGATTATTAAGTAATAGAGTGAATTCTAATAATCCTATTGGACAATATTTTACTGGAGAAAGGCCCTATATCTCTCAATATCTTTTATAGGCTCTCCTGAACAATTGCATTTTTAGACTTGAGGCATTATGACACTTAAGCTACGAATATACAATAAGTAAGGCCTTATGCTTTATAGGTTCTAAGTTAAGTAGGTTTTTCTATTTTTTATATATTATTTGGTTTATAGTAACCGAACCGTTAATATTGTTTGTTATAATACCGTTAGTATTATATTTAACTACGTTGTGACAACTTCATTCGCTTGTCAATTATTATCATCGGATTATTTTCTATTGAGCATTGTTTCGCGTTGTATTAGATACCAACTGAGTAATAAATAATATTATGTTTTTTTTATTGCGTGGGTTTTGGAACAACTATAGAATGTATTTTAAGGGGGGAGGGGGGGGGGGGATACACCATTTTGATACAAAATATGTCGAAATTATTTTTATGATCGATTATAATGCACGATTAAGTGGTGTTTACCAAATCTGAAAACCGCTATTTAATAGCTCTTTTAGTTTTCCAGTTATACCAATTTCCATTTAGGGAGACCTATTGAAATTACTATTACTATGTACTGTATAAGGAAAGGTCGATTTATCTCCAAATATTTTTTTTATGAAATTGTCAATTTCAAAGCCCTACTACTTCTACAATTTTTGAGCAATTAGGCATCCTGCATAAAACTCTGCATAAAACTATCAGACAACTTATTGAAATTTTTTGTTATAACATTTAATACTATTTATAACAAGCCAAAAAAATTAGCATAAATTTGTAGCGCCACCTAGCGGCGCAGAATTATTGTCACAAAATTTCGCCTGATAGTATGTTGCCCCATCTTTGATCTATCATATAAAAAAACTTTCATGTGATTAGATTCAAAACAGTAAAAGCAAAATCATAACCTACAGCAATAGGGCACTGCAATGCTCCATATAGTTATTGTTCATTTGGAATACTTGAGACAAGTTAAATAACGATTTGTTTGTTGACAGACATTGATTATTTAAAGTTTACAGTTAAATATAATACAATTATTATATTATCTATTAAATATTCCCAATATCAAGGCTAATGTCTTCCTCAACGTTTTAGCTTTGGTAATTCTCACTGTCACTTTAAAGCGGTAAAAATTGCAACTTTTATGCGAAATTTCAAAGTTGATCAAATACTGTAGGAAAGTATCTTATATCATTCGAAAGCTTTTTCGTGCTGAAACAACCCAATAGAACCCAAAACACCCTAAAGAATCCAATAGAACCTAAAATAACCTAAATTTGTTATGAACATTATATGTATTTTACCTCCAAATCTGCTGCAGATGTCCTTTTGCGCAGATTTTCTGCCACTTGTGCTTGAATCTATCCTTCGAATCAACTAACCTGACTCTTAACCCGACCTAATAGAATACTGACATTCTACTACAGTATAAGTTACTTACTAAGTCACACTGAAAAACTCAAACACACAGTCGAGTGGAAGTCTACCAATAACTACAGTACCTAATGCAGGCAGACTATTAACTATCAGCTTTACAAACTTGCAGCGTTGCAGGGCCTCTTCTACGTATACAGTAGGATTATTACTGTAAAGCCTAGGGGCTGCGGCCTGGAGGTGGCATCTAAATCTGAAAATAACCGATCAGTGTATGAGTAATCGGAAAGTATTATTCAATAAAAAAGGAATTCAGTCATTTCGCCATCTATGTAGCTGGAGACTCTTGAAAAGATGGTGTCTAAACTCTCTTATTGATGCCTGCAAATTTTCCATTCGACAGTTTTAAATCCGACAAAGCAAACTTCGTGGCTCGCCCCACATTAGACAAGAGTGAAAACAAATACTGTAACTCAAATTAAACAGGGCTACGCCACCTCTTATACTAAATCAGTCGCAGTGTCGAGAGATGTGAGATTTCGGTTTGGATACATATCGGTTATATAGTAGGCCTACTGTCAGGATAGCTTTTCCAACCCAAAACAATAAACGTTTCTTTAGCAATACAGGGAAAGGAGCAGGTTACAACGGCGGGCTTTTCTATCCAAAACAATAAGCCCCTTTTTCTTTAGCAATACAGGGAAAGCAGCAGGTTACAAAGGCGGGCTTTTCTAACCAAAACAATAAACGTTTTCTTTAGCAATACAGGAAAAGGAGTAGGTTACAGAATACAGAGGCGTGCTTTTCTAACCAAAACAATAAACTATTCCGGTAAGAATACAGAGAGAGAAACATCATACAGTATGCGAGTTTTTCTAACCAAATAAAAAAAAACTACAGTACAGTATCTCATTACCAATTGAGAGAAAAGAGCACTTTACAGAGTAGGTTATCTAAACTACTGTAGACTACAGTACTAAAATTCTGAAATAATTAGTAAGTTAATTTTTTAGTAAGTATAAATAATAGTGATAGTAGATTTCACAGTATCAGTAGAGGCCTACGTATTGCAGTTCCGCAATATTATTCTTTCTAGGGTTTATGCATTACCTTTAGTAATCTTTTCCCCTATACTGAAACTGGTAATAAACACAGGCCGAAAACCGGGACAAGGCCGAAAGAAAACTAGCTCGACGTTGAAATCTAGGAAATACATCTTACGGTATCATGGTAAACTGCACGATACCCACTTCACTTTTCTGTTTAGTATCTACAGTGTTGCTAACTGTACTAAAATTACTGGAATTACATTCAATTATTGATTTATTACAAATAATTATTTATTACATGGAAAAAAATGTAGAACTTTTTTCCTTATTCTCGAGGTATTTTATTTACCGAGCGTCAGAGAGGTAAATGAAGGGTCGAGAGAATATTGAAAAAAATAATGTTCTACGCTTTTTTTCTCATGTAATACGTAATTTTATTCTTGAATTGGAACTTTTTGTTGCTCAATTATTTAATAAAACAGCGAAATACTACAGTAAATGTTCAATAACGTTCAATGTCCCAAAGCTCATCCTAAAGTTCAACTTTGTACAGTAGTCTTTTTAGGTAACAGACGTTTCGGTCTAAGACGTTTTGGCTTAGGACGTTTCGGCCCAATGAGTTAAATATAATATTTGCTTGTCGGACGTTTTGGCCCAAAGATTCACTTTACTCCCTTATAAGTCAATTATAAAGTTTAGTCGACACAATGTAATATGTAGAAGATTATGTACATATAATTTTGATACTTTAAACTTTTAATTATAATACCCATTAATTATTTTAAATAGGACTAATGTTTAACCTCCAATCGCTATTATTCATAGATTATCGCCTGTCCCAGAATGTGTGATATACGGTTATACATGTAGAACCTGACCTTTTGTAATACTGTAAAGGTAAATTAAATAGCCTTTTCATAAAAGATATTTCATTAAGACTTAACAACACTTACTTGTTTGTATGTTATTATGAAATAAGTCTAACTTTAATGAATAATTATTGTCATATAATCAAATAACATGGTCTTTTCTTTCAGTTGCGTTGTAGTCATGGGCCAAAACGTCCGGACCGAATCGTCCAGACCGAAACGTCCTGGACCGAAACGTCCTAAGCCGAAACGACTGTATACCAGTGTCTTTCTATAGGAATATGAATTAATTTCTCAGGGGTACTTGAGTACACCTGAGTATGCTTTAACTAGTATAAAATTGAATCAGCTCCGCTCCAACCGTTAATAAAACATAGCGATATACTACGCAAGTACAGTTGTGTTAAAAATTAAATTTAACTGCAGTATTTTCTCTATATTGCTTCCATAGTTACTGCTATTCAAATTACTGTACTCTTCAACTCTCGATGTTGCCTTACTCAATGTTACAATAATTTAGTGTTCACGAATATTTATTACGTAACTAGAGAGCCGCTTAACAACTTAAACCAATATTGGATATTGAGTTTCGTTTTGGAGTACGCCGCACAGACACTAAAAGTTGCAATAACTTTTGAGTGCGTGCATGGATTTTGCTCAAATTACTTGCAAACCTTTTCTACGTCGATGCTCTTTCAATATATGTAATATAAGTAATACAATTTAAGAAATTCCACCAAAAATATTTTAATTTACTTTTTTCGCCGCGAAAACAAGTAAAATCAATGCAATCCTATGGGTTACTTTTTTTCCCAGGGAAAAAAAGTGAAACTTTTTCTCCCGATTTTGGGGTATATTCGATCGAAAAAGTAACAATTTAAGAATAAAAACATTATATTACATCAATAATTTTTAAAGCCAGTTAAGGCAAAGTTTTAAAGCAAAGGCCACAGTAACAAAAATAAACGGACACTTTCGTCCTTAGTGCTTACGAAAATCCAACGGTACAATATGAACCTCGGTTATAGGGGATAACGAAAGGGTTGATAATAGTTATAAGTGTTCATTTTTTTTTTGTTCATTTAGTGTGTTAGTTAGTTAGTTATTTCATGTTTCACTTCCTTCATGTTCATGTCATGTCGTGTAGGTAAATCCCAATTAGGCCCTACTGCACACAATTGTGCAGCTACAGTATATGTAAAGTAATACATTTCGGCATTGTATCTTACTGTACTGTATGTCAGAGTACAGGAACGGAAACCGCAGCAGTATACCACCGACAACAGTCTTGACTACCACCGATAAAAACTAATAAATAGCAACACACTGACATATGAAAAACGTTTATGATTTCAACCACTACGTTATGCAATAATGATTTAAATCAGATAATTTATGAAGGCGGTATTATATTTTAAAGAAATTACAGTATGGTGACTGGTTACACCACCGATAACAGGCCGACAGTGGACAATATACTTTGTTATAAATATTTGGATTGGAAATTAAAATTGTATAATCATGTACTGAAATACTGTAGTTGTCGGTATACTGTCGGTTTGCGATTTTACCAGTCGGTTTGTGTCTTTTGTTGTGGCTATGGTTGTCGGTGGTATTCGAAAGGTGTCAGTGGTTGTTGCTTGTCGGTGGCCTATTTAGTAATTTAGTCAAACCCTAACTAGAGCATAGAGAGCCACTTTAACTACATAAACCACTATGGGATATTTAAGTTCCGGTCCGGGTAACCCGTGTTCACCGTAGGCCTATTCATCATTGTTGTTTTTAAAGACCTACCTACATTCACCCTAAACGTGCATCTACATGTAGGCTACACCTACCTACATCCTCTATGGCTCTATGTAGGCTATCTATACGTACCGTACCTCTACGCAAAAGTTATACCCAGCGCCAGGACCAAACTGCCAAACCAAGGCAGCAAGGCTCAAGGCATCTATTAGCAGAGTAGGCATAGCCCAGCTCTACAACCTGACAACATACAGCAGTACAGACATTTACTTACTGTATACTTCTGACTTACTGTATGTATATCATATCTCACCGGCATAGGCTTACAATACCAGAATACAGGAATAACGTCTGGTGCACTAACGTAGCGGTAGGTAGGTACCGGTATCGGTCTGTTGGCAGAGATGCCTCGACACAGATCGCGATCTGGATCTCGCGAGAAACGCCACCGCCACCGGAGTCGCTCCCCCCGACGTCACGGTGGCGTTGAGGAGGACCGCCACCACCGCCGCCACCACCATCGGCGTCGTAGCAGCCGCAGCCCGCCGTCGCGCTCACATCGCAGTCGCTCCCGCAGCTGGTCGCCGTACCGCCGCAGACGCAGTTCCTCATCCAGCCAATCAGAAGCCGAGGAAGTTAAGTTCACCGCTGGTCCGACCAATCCAGAGATAATAAAACTCTCTGAGACTCAGAATGAGTTTATGAGTCCCGAAGAACGCAGCATGGCCGCGGTTATGGGGTTCAGTGGATTCGTTTCCACTAAAGGGAAACGCGTCAGTACCAACCAGAAATCGGAAGCTGTTAATATCCATGTGAAACGGAAATACCGGCAGTATATGAACCGAAGGGGCGGGTTTAATAGGCCGTTGGATTATGTGGAGTAACTGGGATCAGTTGTTTATTATTATTCGAATAAATGGTTCAGCCAATCTGAAAAGTTTGCAGGTTATTAATTAACATTACACTGCCCAGTGTGGAGAAAGATTGAATTTTTTATGAACGCGTTATGTTTTTTTTATTATCGAGGTTTACTGTATGACTGACGTTTACCTTTGCCTCTTCCATTTCTGTATTATTATCGTGTAACATTTTCTAGTTAAAATAACTAACTATTTATTACATTAAAACAAACATGTTTTTTTCCGCTGACCCAGACATGCAGTTACTTATACTGTTATTGTTATAGGCCTACATTATTTTATTCTTAAATTTCCTTTTCCTCCACTATGAACTTTTTTTTCTCATTGACCCTTTTGTTAGGATTAATTAATTATGTTTTATAACCAAGTCATCATATATTTAGAAAAATTACAAGGGCGAGTTGGAATCAATGAGAATTTAGCTTCAAATAATTGCAACCACGGAAAGCGGAGTTTATTTTTCATTTATTTATGGCTGTATTTCATTTCTACTTTTATGCGACTCTTTTTTTTCACCCACCAGGATATAAAGAGCAACCTTTCATTTTTCAAATTTCTCCAGAAGAGTGGCACAGAAAGGCAAATATAACAATAAATATAATTATTGAGTAAACTCGGCTCGCAGTGTTGTAATAAAGTTTAGAGTAATCAATATAAATTCTTTCGGTCTTTATTACTTATGATGTTATGAAGTTTCTTAATATTTTATATCATATTTGTCGTAAATAAAAGTTTGAGATATTTGAATATACATTTAATTATTTAATTTAATTAAGACAAGCACGTGAAAGTGAAGTTAAACTGTTACCAGTAGCGCGGTTTAAACACATAGGTGGGGGGACTGCAGTACAATCATTACATGGTCAACCGATGTTATTACTGACTCTTTCTATATGGAGTTGAGCTACATCTTCGTTATTTTAATCACTTTTTTATAATAATTGCAGTAACACTATACTAATATGTTTTATTAATTTGTGTTTTGGTGGAATTGAGAAATATAATTATTATTTAAGAACACCATCACGCATCAATACCGAATAAAATTCAACAGTAACAAATATTTTTTATTCAATAAAAAAAACATTGCAATTAACTTTTATAAGACCTTTTTTTAAAGGTTAGGTATTTAACACGAGTGATGGAGCACTAAAAGATACTGAAAGGAGTGGAAATCGCAATACACGAAAGCAGAATATATCAACATCGGAAATCTGAAACTAGTGGTATTAGCGTTCTTTCTGATTGTGTTTTATCAAATATACAGCGGCATCAGTTTTTCTCAATTCCACTGATGAATTCTAGGGAACATATCTAACTAATACTAATACTCACTGTCACCGTTTTACTTTATTTCTTAGATAAAATAATGTGCATCCATTCAGTTTATTATACCGCGTTAGATATTATTCCGTTATAAATAATATATTATTCTCAATTGTACAACTTAGATACAATTATTGAGTGATACATTTATTTCAACGCGTTGTTATTTCTCTATATTGTTTTGATGTTTCGTAGCATCTGGAATCTGATACCAGGAATCCCACGGAGCCACTTATCAGGTTATCCGATAAGTTCTCGCATCACAAGAGCCCCAATCAGACAAGCTATTATTCCAACACTCTTTAACAATATACACACATTGGTATCACCTGCATCTGCAATGGCTTCTGCTAAAGGATCGCGGTTAGGTTTAGAAGTGAAACCTTTCCATTACACAATAGGAATAGATGTAAATCCTGAGGAGACTATTTTCTACGGGGAAGCCCAGATTGATGTTGTAGTCGACGGAAACACACGTAATGTGACTATTAATGGCCACGATCTAACCATAAAAACCTGCACTTTCACCAACAAACATGGAAAAACAAACGCCTCTATAAACACGTTGATTGATTCTGAAAGTGAAACAATTACTTTCAGTTTTGAGGAAGAGTTCCCTGTTGGCAGTGGGAAGTTATTCTTCGAGTATCATGGAATACTCAACGATTTCATGAGAGGTTTCTATCGCAGTAAACTCTCCGAGTCGCAGTACATGGCCGTCACGCAATTCGAACCGGTGCACGCGAGGTCAGCGTTCCCATGTTGGGACGAACCGGCAATCAAAGCCACTTTCGATATCACCTTGACAACACCCAAACACTATACTGCCTTGTCGAATACGCCGGTTCTACGGGAAACCCAACGGAATGATAAAAAGTCTGTTACCTTTATGCGTACGCCTATAATGTCTACGTATTTGGTGGCCTTTGTAGTGGCAGATATCGCTTATATCTCTGGTACAACGGCAAAAGGCGTTGAGATTAGAGTATATGCGACCAAAGATAAGGTGGATCAGGGTAACTTTGCTTTGGAAGTCGCACTAAAGTCTTTACCTCTTTGCGAGAAATATTTCGGAATTGATTGTCCCTTGAAGAAGTGCGACTTGGTTGCCGTTGCGGATTTTGAATCGGGCGCCATGGAGAATTGGGGGTTAATAACCTTCCGAGACGAGTGTATCCTTGTTGACGATAAAAAGACATCCACTGATTGTCTGCACAACGTGGCACTAACCGTGGCACACGAGGTGTCCCACCAGTGGTTCGGTAATCTCGTCACGATGGAATGGTGGACCGACCTGTGGCTCAATGAGGGGTTCGCTTCTCTAATGGAGTTCACCATAGTGGATCAATGCTACCCGGAATACAATATTTGGGATGAGTTCTTGTTCACCTATAGCAGGGGAATTAGCCTAGATGCCCTGGACAACAGCCATCCAATAGAAGTTACAGTGAACCGAGCTCACGAAGTAGACGAAATATTCGATAGCATCTCATATAATAAAGGATCTGCGGTGATCAGAATGCTTCGAGACTACCTCGGCACCGATATATTTAGAGAAGGTTTACATACCTATTTGCGTAAACATGAATACGCGAATGCCACAACTGATGACTTGTGGAAGAGTTTGCAATGCGTCGTCAGCGCCAAAAGTGTAGAAGATAATTCGGGTGATAGCATTAAAGCGATTATGGACAGCTGGACTAAACAAGTCGGATTTCCTATCGTTTCTGTATCACTGAAAGGCAATTCCGCGTATTTTGAACAGAATAAGTTTGTCACGGGTGGGAAGAAAGAGTCTGAAGCCTTATGGAACATTCCATTGTCGTTTAAATGCAGCGGTGGCGAAATAATATCGAGTCTTATGACAAAAAAGACGCACGTTGTTGTCTTGCCAGACAAAACGCAGTGGGTTAAATTAAACCCTGATTGTATTGGGTTCTATAGGTCGCGATACACGAGTGACACATTGGAAACCCTTCTCGCTAATCTTTACAGCCCCGACGCGAAGTTTAGTGTAGCGGACAGGTTTAGTCTACAGAACGATGTATTCGCATTGGCTAAGGCCGGCTACATCCCAACTGTTGATTTCCTTAGACTAATGCGGGTTTACAGAGACGAGACGTCCCACATAGTCTGGGGCAATCTCATATCGGCGGCCAATCAGCTGGCGGCGTTACTGAGTTACGCCGAGGATACCAAACTACCGGGACTTTACGAGGAATTCTGTAAAGAAGTTTTAAGCGGAGTTTATGAGATCCTAGGCTGGGTAACCCGCGAGAATGATTCCCCGGAAACCAGGATGCTAAGAGCTTCTGTTATTCAATGTCTGGGGAACTGCGGTCATTCCGATGCGGTTACCAGAGCGGCGTCTGACTTCGAAGCTCATTGCCTAGGTAACGCTATAATTCCTGCAGACCTTCAGGTTGCGGTGATGCGAACAGCTGTTAAACACGGAGGAGCTAATGAAGTTGACCAGTTGAAGAGATTGTTTAAACAGTCAGATAACGCCGAAGAACAGGATCGAATCCTCCACAGTTTAGGGTCGACTGAGAATCCGGAATTAATTTTGGACGTTCTAGAATTCAGTGTCGGACCGGACGTACGCAATCAGGATTTGGTGTCCGGGTTGTCCGGTTGTTGTGGAAGTCGCGTCGGACAGGAAGAAGTTTGTCGGTTTGTTGAATCTCGTTGGACCGAGTTGCGGGGTAGGTTCTCGCAGACGGCCGCGTCCACCGTCGCGTCCTTTGTGCGCTGCGGTTACGCGAGTTTCGCGTCGCACGAGCGGGCTGATCGTTGTCGGGATTTCTTCGCTGCGAATCCAACCCAGACGGTGGCCCGTACTGTGGAGCAGGTAGTGGAGTCGGTTCGCATGAGAGCCGATTGGTTGGACAGGGATGTGGCGGGCATCAAAGAGTTCATAAAGTCTACCGATAACCGCAAGTTAAATAAGTGAATTATTGTTTACGATGGTGTGACTCTGTAGTGATTACATTTGTCTTGGTGTTATCTTTCATTATTGTTTATTACGACAACGACAGTATAAAACCGTCTAATAATATCAAATGAATTAATTTCTTGTTACTGAAAAAAATAAGGCATCGCCACTTTACTACAAAATAAACTTTTAATTGTTGTAGATCGTGGCTCAAATTGACCGCAAATGAAATAAAGTATCACATTATGGTTTATTGTTTTGGGTAGAAAACACCACCACTTTTATCAGAACCTTTTATTTGCTGTTTCAAATTAAATAAAGTTTTTAAACCCTCAACACTCTAGTTGGTGTTTGCGGTCATTTTGCGTCATTAGCTCGTAATTTAACAATAAAATACAAAACTGTAATTTCAAACAAACAAACTGCTTGCTGGTTTATAATAGTACTTGTAAAACAAGACGATGTAACTTTCTGAATATTGTCAATATATTTAATGTGATGTCAGATTCGTTAAAGTTAATCATAACTCTTCGCACTATAATTATTAATTTCTCATAAAACCTTTTATACTATTTATAAAATACAGTGATATACAATATAGTCGAACGAAATTATTTAATACAAGTTTATTTCGAGGAGAAGACAATGTTGTTGACGTTGTTTCTCATAGCTGCTCCCGTTATACTCGCCTTGTATATCGGCACGCGGAAACCTGTTCCAACTAGAACAACTCCTCCGGTTACTTGCGTTATAGTCCTCGGATCCGGGGGTCACACAGCCGAAATGTTGAAACTCGTTCTAAGTTTGGATCCGAAGAAATACGCGCCTAGACATTACGTCATCGCTAACACGGACACCTTCAGCGGGGATAAACTCCGAGATATGGAGACGTCGTTGGCCGGAAAAAATACGGAATGGACGGTGGAAATCATATCTCGTTGTCGGCAAGTCGGAGAGACTGGAGTACTAAAGATCGGATACGCATTCACTCTGGCGTTTATTCATAGTATCCGTTTAATATTGCGGTTGAGACCCAGAGTTATTATCACCAACGGGCCCGGCACCTGTGTGCCAATGCTATTGGCCGGATTCTTGCTGAAAGTGACCAATCCAGCCAGATTGGTTTACGTTGAGAGTATATGTCGTGTGGAGACTTTATCTCTGTCTGGGAATATCGTACGTTGGATTGTAGATGACTTTATTGTGCAATGGCCTCAACTTGCTCATAAATACAAGTATACTAAGTACTTGGGTAATAGGTTAATTTAGGGTTGCCGCTGTAGAGTTTGTTAGGATTGATGGTGATAATAATGGAGTTTTAATGCAGGTCTAAAAAATATTGTTTCATCCACATCCAGCTATCCACAATTATAAACCGTAAATATAACGACATTTATGTAGATTCGTTTTAGTTACTCCATAACATTCAAATTAAATTATACACCGTTTCTTCATTCAATGATAATTTTAAGTACTGAATTAATTATTGTTATATCCTATATAGTTTGTCTTAAATAAATTAAGCATATGGGAGTCATCCGAAATCATACTTTCTCTGAAGGTATATTTATTACGGACAGCAGTAGAGCATGTGTCTCTTTTTTTAAATTGATGTGTCACCAACATTGAAGAAGGTACCTAAACCAGAATACTGTGCAGGTGTCATTGTATAAGACACCAAGCAGCAACTTTGTCTAGTGGTTGACATTCCTGTGCTTCCACTCAGGAGGCCCTTGTTCGATCCCAGCATGAGGCAGCACTGAGAGAAAACGTACTTTCCAAAAACGTCCTTAACGACATGTGCTATGGATCGTGTAGGCCTATTTTTACTACAATTAATAATTACTAGCTGGAATACCCGCCCTCGCGGGCGGGTATAATTTGTAATATTCGCTAAAGCAGGCTTAACTCCCCATTGAACAGCTTTTCTTACAGTCTGAGAGAGAGTTGTCTGGGATAGAGTGAGATAGTAATAAACTTCATGATAAACGTAATGTACTTCGCTGCAGTTTGGGCCTATCCATTCAATCAATAGTAGTAGCTTACTAGGCACGCCATGAGCACCAGCAGCTGGTGTTTCTATCATTGCGTCTATGGCAATTTTCGTGTTTTGGGGCTATTTTTCAAAATAAAATAAGACACTGTGATAATTTTTTTCGAAACTTTGTTTTCCACATCCTGGGGTTGAGCTGCGTCTATTGATATAACTTCCATTGACGGACGTCAGCTATAGCTTCGGAGGAGTTCACCCGATATACATAGATACATACATAGTGAATACTTTTACAGTAAGAAGTCCTAACGGTCTTCTAATTATTAGCTTCGGCATTGGAAATAACAACACCCAATCAGATTTCTACGTTTGCTAAACGTTGCGGTAATGACAATTTTTTTCGACCAGATTACTCCCAGGATTACGCAATGAACAAATACAGTTGCAGATTATTATTAACTATTCCCGCTTGAAAGCCTTTAGCTGACAAACTATTCCCGCTTGGAAGCCTTTAGCTGACAAACAAACAGGCCCATGTGAACTTTCCCAGAGTGCCCAGGAAAGTCGAAATAAAATGGGTCAACATTTGTTTGAAGGGGTGGGTAGATGGGTGGGTGGCTCGTCGGTTGGTCGGTGGGATGGTAGGAAGGTTGGGAGATAGGGAGGTGGGCGGGAAGGTGGGAATGTAGGAAGTTGGGAATGTAGGAAGATGAGTATGTGGGAATATGGGAAGGTGGGTGGGAATGTAGGAATATGTGAATGTGGGTAGATGGGAATGTCGGAAAATGGGAAGGTGGGTGGGAATGTATGAAGATGGGAAGGTGGATGGGAATGTGTGAAGATGGGAAAGCGGGAAGGTGGATGGGAATGTGGGAAGATGGGATGGTGGGTGGGAATGTAGGAAGATGGGAATGTGGGAAGGTGGGTGGGAATGTAGGAAGATGTGAATGTGGGAAGGTGGATGGGAATGTGGGAAGGTTGGTGGGAATGTAGGAAGATGGGAATGTGGATGGGAATGCGGGAATGTGGATGGAAATGTGGGAAGATGGGAATGTGGGTGGGGAGGTGGATGGGAATGTTGGAAGATGGTAATGTGGATGGGAATGTGGATGGAAATGTGGGGAGATGGAAATGTGGGGAGGTGGGTGGGAATGTAGGAAGGTGGGAAGGTGGATGGGAATGTGGGAAGATGGGAATGCGGGAAGGTGGATGGGAATGTGGGAAGGTGGGTGGGAATGTAGGAAGATGGTTATGTGGGAAGTTGAGTGGGAATATAGGAAGATGGAAATGCGGGAAGGTGGATGGCAATGTGGGAAGGTGGATGGGAATGTGGAGAGTGGGAATGTGGGAAGGTAGGTGGGAATGTATGAAGATGGTTATGTGGGAAGTTGGGTGGGAATGTAGGAAGATGGATGGGACTGTGGGAAGATGGATAGGAATGTGGGAAGATGGGAATACGGGAAGGTGGATGGGAAGTTGGGCGGGAATGTAGGAAGATGGGAAGGTGGTTGGGAAGGTGGGTAGGAAGATGGGAATGTGGGAAGTTGGGCGGGAATGTAGGAAGATGGGAATGCGGGAAGGTGGTTGGGAAGGTGGGTGGGAATGTAGGTAGATGGGAATGTGGGAAGTTGGGCGGGAATGTAGGAAGATGGGAATGCGGGAAGGTGGTTGGGAAGGTGGGTAGGAATGTAGGAAGATGGGAATGTGGGAAGATGGCTGGGAATGTGGGAAGATGGGAATGCGGGAAGGTGGATGGGAATGTGGGAAGTTAGGCGGGAATGTAGGAAGATGGGAATATGGGGAGGCGGATGGGTATGTGGGTAGGTGAGTGGGAAGGTGGGTGGGAATGTGTGAAGATGGGAAAGCGGGAAGGTGGATGGGAATGTGGGAAGATGGGATGGTGGGTGGGAATGTAGGAAGATGGGAATGTGGGAAGGTGGGTGGGAATGTAGGAAGATGTGAATGTGGGAAGGTGGATGGGAATGTGGGAAGGTTGGTGGGAACGTAGGAAGATGGGAATGTGGATGGGAATGCGGGAATGTGGATGGAAATGTGGGAAGATGGGAATGTGGGTGGGGAGGTGGATGGGAATGTTGGAAGATGGTAATGTGGATGGGAATGTGGATGGAAATGTGGGGAGATGGGAATGTGGGGAGGTGGGTGGGAATGTAGGAAGGTGGGAAGGTGGATGGGAATGTGGGAAGATGGGAATGCGGGAAGGTGGATGGGAATGTGGGAAGGTGGGTGGGAATGTAGGAAGATGGTTATGTGGGAAGTTGAGTGGGAATATAGGAAGATGGGAATGCGGGAAGGTGGATGGCAATGTGGGAAGGTGGATGGGAATGTGGAGAGTGGGAATGTGGGAAGGTAGGTGGGAATGTATGAAGATGGTTATGTGGGAAGTTGGGTGGGAATGTAGGAAGATGGATGGGAATGTGGGAAGATGGATAGGAATGTGGGAAGATGGGAATACGGGAAGGTGGATGGGAAGTTGGGCGGGAATGTAGGAAGATGGGAAGGTGGTTGGGAAGGTGGGTAGGAATGTAGGAAGATGGGAATGTGGGAAGATGGCTGGGAATGTGGGAAGATGGGAATGTGGGAAGGTGGGTGGGAATGTAGGTAGATGGGAATGTGGGAAGTTGGGCGGGAAAGTAGGAAGATGGGAATGCGGGAAGGTGGTTGGGAAGGTGGGTAGGAATGTAGGAAGATGGGAATGTGGGAAGATGGCTGGGAATGTGGGAAGATGGGAATGCGGGAAGGTGGATGGGAATGTGGGAAGTTAGGCGGGAATGTAGGAAGATGGGAATATGGGAAGGCGGATGGGAATGTGGGTAGGTGAGTGGGAATATGGGAAGGTGGGTGGGAATGTAGGAAGATGGGAAGGTGGATGGGAATGTGAGAAGATGGGAATATGGGAAGGTGGGTGGGAATGTGGGAAGATGGGTGGGTATGTAGGAAGATGGGAATGTAGGGAGATCGGAATGTGGGAAGATGGGAATGACGTTATTTTTACCTACCAATAGAGGGAAAGGAGCAGGTTACAGAGGCGGGCTTTTCTAACCAAAACAATAAACGACATTGTTACCAATTGAGGGATAGGAGCAGGTTACAGAGGCGGGATTTTCTAACCAAAACAATAAACGATATTGTTACCAATTGAGGGAAAGGAGCAGGTTACAGAGGCGGGCTTTTCTAACCAAAACAATAAACGATATTGTTACCAATTGAGGAAAAGGAGCAGGTTACAGAGGCGGGCTTTTATAAACGAAACAATAAACGTTGTTGTTGCCTATCAATCGAGGGAAAGGAGCAGGTTACAGAGGCGGGCTTTTCTAACCAAAACAATAAACGATATTGTTACCAATTGAGGGAGAGGAGATGGTTAAAGAGGCGGGCTTTTCTAACCAAAGCAATAAACTATATTGTTACCAATTGAGGAAGAAGAGCACGTTACAGTGGCGGGATTTTCTAACCAAAACAATAAACGATATTGTTACCAATTGAGGGAAAGGAGCAGGTTACAGAGGCGGCTTTTCTAACCAAAACAATAAACTATATTGTTACCAATTGAGGGAAAGGAGCAGGTTACAGAGGCGGGCTTTTCTAAACAAAACAATAAACGTTGTTATCTACCAATTGAAGGAGAGGAGTAGTCTACGGAGGCAGGCGGCTTTTCTAAACAAAACAATACATTGTTTTAACCTACCAATTGAGAGATAGGAGCACGTCACATCAGCGGGCATTTCTAACCAAAACAATAAACGTTGTTGTCTTGTTATCTACCAATTTACGGAAAGGAGTAGGTTACAGAGGCGAGCTTTTCTAAACAAAACAATAAACGTTGTTTTTACCTACCAAATGAGGGAAAGGAGCAGGTTACAGCAACGGGCTTTTCTATCCAAACAATAAACATTGTTATTCCATCACATCTTCCCATAATTAAGGAATTTATATTGTAAATATTAACCAAACATAAACCAATAACCACATAACATATAAACTGGTAACATATAACAGTTGTGTTTAATGAATAATATAAAACTGTAGACCAAGGTTCAGTATCTCTTCTACAACTCATTGGGAATTCAAACTGAAAAATAAATTATAAAAACATTAAAGTAAGTAAATTTAGAGTAAAAAAAACGTTAACATATTTATCCAGGAACTACCCAAATATATCATATCGTATTTTTTATTTATTTTCCATATAGAAATGTTATAGGAAATTCTATAAAGCAAAACCATATAGCAGAATATTTCATAAAGATGGTGATGGAGGTCATTAGGAATTTTGTGAAATAAAATTAAATGTTAAATTTTTTACACTTTGCGTTTCCTACCCACTGTAAATGGTTTTACTCAGTAGAATAAAAATTAATTTTATAATTAAATGTAATAGTTAGTTTCCAATCTTCAGTAGTTATCCAGTTTCTAGTTTAGTTGTTTGTTAGTTCTATTGAAATTATTAGTAATTTTATATAAAACTTACAGTTTTATTAAATCCAAACTTGTACTGGCTCCAGCCTATGACCCCGTAGGAATTTTATATATAACACATCTACCAAACATATATGTTTAGAACAGATACAGTATAGGACATTTAAAATATAAAATTATTAAAAAACCATCACCAAATTTCACCAATTTCACCAAATGGTTGCGCTCGTCTTTTAGGGGGTCTTAAACATTGCAACGCAGAAAATTGCCATTGCAACAGCTCTTATAGTAGATGTGAGGAGTTAAAATTTATGAAAGTTTACTATTTTGGATATGAAGAATATAATGGCACATTTAGTTTTTTGAAAATACCATAGCAACCAAGTGAAAACTACATTCCAAAGTTACTGTAGCAGTATTGACAATGCAACGGGCTTTAAACGGGTGTAATGCATATGTAGTGGTCGTAGAGTTATAGAATCAGAGTCTACCACCAATATATCGAGTCTAAGGAACAATACGCCTATGCACTACTTGCTTGTTGCTTGCAGTTGCCATGGCAACGGGTAACTTTGGCTAGAAACGGGCTATATATTAGCAGTAGCGTCATTAAATCAACCTCCACCCCCACTATATCGAGTATAAGAAAAAATATGCAATATGTTTCAGTTTCTAGATGCCATGGCAACTTGTCAGAATTGTCAACGAAGTGTTTTTCATATCACTTAGCTGTTTTGACTACATAAAAGAGCGCATTTTGAAATCTGAGTGAAGTTTACATGATCATACTGTATATTTAGAGATATTTCATTTGTCATAACTTTATGCCCTATAACATTCTTAAATAAGTGAAATTACATTGTGTTAAAAATTGCAATTACGATAGTAATCAGTGCACATAACACCGTTAGGACTAGGCCTTCAAGAACAAGAACAGTGCGCATGCCGGCCGCTAGGGGGCTACATGTCTAAACATTAATTGTCCTTCCATTTCTTTGCTTTTATTCCGTTCGTTAAGGTAAAACTTGGCAGATAATGTACTAGACCAAATGCTGCGACTTTGCCAGGAGGTTGATCGGCCAGCAGTTCTCCAGTTAGCCGCTAGTGGACGCGTGCCATACATAATATATCAACCTCTCTTATATGTCAAAAACGATATATTGAAAAAACCATATAAATTCGAATGCGCTCTTTTATATACAGTATATATATATTAGACATTTCGCACTCTGTCGGTAGACTTGAGAACTGCAAACGGATTAGCCTCAGTCTCCCTTGAAATATACAACTGTGGTCTCGTACATATCTGCCAAGTTTTACCTTGAACGGAATAAAAGCAAAGAAATGGAAGAACATTTAATGTTTACACATGTAGCCCCCTAGCGGTTTGCATGCTCACTGTTTAATTGTTCTTGTAGGCCTAACTGTATTATGTGCACTGATTACTGCACTGTTACTTGCAATTCTTAACACAATGTAATTTTATTTCTTTAAGAATGTTACACAGTAGTACATAAAGTGATGACAAATGTAATATCTCTAAATACAAGTAGGCTTATCATGAAACCACACTCAAAATGGGCAATCTTATGTACTCTTATTTAGTTTAAGAGTGATATGAAAAACACTTTGTTAACAATTCTGACAAGTTGCCATGGCATCTAGAAACTGAAACATATTGCATATTTTTCCTTATATCGATATGTTATAGGTTCCACCTTGGTGTAGTGGTTGCATTGAATTCACATCTCCCGTAGGTCGTGGGTTCGATCCTCGAATGGGCCAGGGCAGTTTTCGTTTCGGCACGTTTAAAGGGACCAGCCAGGGCGCATCTCTGCCTTGCATCCTTACGTGGTAGCTAAATGAGTACTGGAGTTTCCTCTGGGGAGTAAAGTTATGTGGGGACCGCACTGGAAATAAGTCGTCAGACTTTGTGCGTAATCCCTGGCCTAGCGGCCGAAGAAAATTTACTTTACTTTTACTTTTATATAGTGGGGGTTGCGGAGGTTGATTTTAATGACGCTACCGCTAATATATAGCATGTATCTAGCCAAAGTTACCCGTTGCCATGGCAAATGCAAACAAGCAAGTAGTGCATATTGTTCCTTAGACTTGATATATTGGTGGTAGACTCTGATCCGATGACGTTAAGAATACTGCAAATGCATTACGCCCGTTTAAAGCCCGTTGCTAAGGAAATTGTCAATAGTGCTAACTTTGAAGGTTGTTTTCACTTAGTTGCTATGGTATTGTACTATGGTATGGTACTAAATATGCCATTAAATTCTTCATATCCAAAATACTGTATGTAAGCGGATCCATTCCGTTATACACTTCCTACCAATAAATGGGGGGTGAACTGATTTATCAATGAGTTAAGGTATACAGCCAATAAAGCATACCTGAGAATGGATGATGCACTAGGGCTAGCCAAGATGTGGTTTAACAGCCTACCTCAGGGAATACAGGCTATCATAGGCTCAAGTTATCAATGAGTTAAGGTATGCAGCCAATAAAGCATACCTGAGAATGGATGATGTAATAGGGCTAGCCAAGAGGTGGTTTAACAGCCTACCTCAGGGAATACAGGCTATCATAGGCTCAAGTTATCAATGAGTTAAGGTATGCAGCCAATAAAGCATACCTGAGAATGGATGATGTAATAGGGCTAGCCAAGAGGTGGTTTAACAGCCTACCTCAGGGAATACAGGCTATCATAGGCTCAAGGGAGATAGGGCATATGGGGCGATATTAACCGACCAATGGGAGGGCCACAAGTGGCAATTGGGATGTGTTGGCCAATTATACGTGTTAAAGCATATCTAATGTGTTTTCCCTATTTCCATATATTGATATTACGTGCCTACCAACTCAGTTGTCTATATTATTCAGGTAGGATGTCGCACAGTTTTCACCGTCGTCCGTAGCCTATTTAATTATACTGAATGAGCTGTAATCTGTTTAACGGTAAATATTGCAAGCTATCATTAACAACGATGTTTAACACCCGGCCTTCGGCCTTCAATATTATCAACGCGGCGACGCAGAAACACTACACCAATCAATCCGGTTGGGATCCCACTAGCCAACCAGGATCCCGTCGCAAAAAATCTTCAAACAATTTAACTCGTCATATCTACTATAAGAGCTGTTGCTATGGTAATTTTCTCCGTTGCTATGTTTAATACCCCCTAAAAAACGAGCGCAACCATTTGGTGAAATCTACCCAAATTTTTTTAATGTCCCACTGTACTAAACATCTATGTAGGGTAGTTGAGTCATATATAAAATTCCTACGGGGTCAAAGGTTGTTGCCTGTAATAAATCTTCATTTCAACTCGAGAAGCCGGACTCTTTTCAGTAACATGATACCAATAAGATCCTTTATCATCCTCCACACCATATTCTCCGTTCAAGTTACTGGCCATGCAGGCCCTGTACCACCACCCTCCAGTATAATCTACGGCGCAGTTGCCGATGTTCCACCAGTCATTATCGCGGTCCTTGGTGCTGAATGGGATACGGTTGTGATATAACAATGCGTTACCAGCAGTACCACGGTAACCGGATACAAATAGGCGATAATTAGTTGCAGCTGATCCGATAGAGAAGTTGTTGTATTCCGCATATTTGTGTTCGTTGTTGTACCACAAATCGACTCTCAACTTCACCCCGCCATCACTCAGCTTGTGGATCTTCTCCAACCCCAACCAAAAATTGGTATTCGGGTCGCCAAATCCTTCAACGTATTCAGTCCAGTTTCGATAGAAGTCAACAGATCCATCAACTCTTTGTTGAATCTTTATCCCCTGTCCAAACAAGAATTGGGTAAAAAAACTAACATCCTTCTTAAGCTCATTTTTTTATTTAATTGTACTTATTTTCCACTCATTTCATATAAATCTAATTAACGAATCAACTTCTTTAATGCCCATTAATTAAAAATAAATAATTACCTTGTTTTTCACTACTAATAATACACGTTCGTGGGGCCTTCGCGCAGCAAGAGGCTCAGTTACCGTGGTGTGGGGTAACTTAGGCCAGTGGGGTAACTTAGGCCATTTTTGAAAAGTTTACTATTTTCATTTCCAAATTGAAAAGTACTGTAATGCACAGCTCACATGGTTACATGGAAATGGTCTTAATCGAAAGCACAACAATCAGACTATACGTTAAACGCCTAATATTGCTGCTATTTTCTAGTTAATATGTTGTATTTCATATTTTAAAAAAGTTAAGTTTTTTCGAGGAAAAATATAGGTATTTTGAGTTGCCCCTTTTCTCGAAGGGGGATCATGGTCTCTGTATTAAACTATACTCATAAGGTGTATAGATATACCAACCTAACCAACATAACGGTGTATAGATATATCAACCTAACCAACATAACGGTGTACAGATACACCAACCTAACCAACATAATGGTGTACAGATACACCAACCTAACCAACATAACGGTGTACAGATACACCAACCTAACCAACATAACGGTGTACAGATACACCAACCTAACCAATATAACGGTGTACAGATACAGATACACCAACCTAACCAACATAACGGTGTACAGATATACCAACCTAACCAACATATCGGTGTACAGATACACCAACCTTACCAACATAACGGTGTACCGATATACCAACCTAACCAACATAACGGTGTACAGATACACCAACCTAACCAACATAACGGTGTACAGATACACCAACCTAACCAACATAACGGTGTACAGGAGATATACCAACCTAACCAACATAACGGTGTACAGATATACCAACCTAACCAACATAACGGTGTACAGATACACCAACCTAACCAATATAACGGTGTACAGATACAGATACACCAACCTAACCAACATAACGGTGTACCGATATACCAACCTAACCAACATATCGGTGTACAGGAGATATACCAACCTAACCAACATAACGGTGTACCGATATACCAACCTAACCAACATATCGGTGTACAGATATACCAACCTAACCAACATAACGGTGTACAGATACACCAACCTAACCAACATAACGGTGTACTGGAGATATACCAACCTAACCAACGTAACGGTGTACAGATATACCAACCTAACCAACATAACGGTGTACCGATATACCAACCTAACCAACATATCGGTGTACAGGAGATATACCAACCTAACCAACATAACGGTGTACAGATACACCAACCTAACCAATATAACGGTGTACAGATACAGATACACCAACCTAACCAACATAACGGTGTACCGATATACCAACCTAACCAACATATCGGTGTACAGATATACCAACCTAACCAACATAAAAGGTGTACAGTACAGATATACCAACCTAACCAACATAACGGTGTACCGATATACCAACCTAACCAACATATCGGTGTACAGGAGATATACCAACCTAACCAACATAACGGTGTACAGATACACCAACCTAAACAATATAACGGTGTACAGATACAGATACACCAACCTAACCAACATAACGGTGTACCGATATACCAACCTAACCAACATATCGGTGTACAGATATACCAACCTAACCAACATAAAAGGTGTACAGTACAGATATACCAACCTAACCAACATAACGGTGTACCGATATACCAACCTAACCAACATATCGGTGTACAGGAGATATACCAACCTAACCAACATAACGGTGTACAGATATACCAACCTAACCAACATAACGGTGTACAGTACAGATATACCAACCTAACCAACATAACGGTGTACAGTACAGATATACCAACCTAACCAACATATCGGTGTACAGATACACCAACCTAACCAACATATCGGTGTACAGGAGATATACCAACCTAACCAACATAACGGTGTACAGATACACCAACCTAACCAACATAACGGTGTACAGATATAACAACCAACCAACATAACGGTGTACAGATACACCAACCTAACCAACATAACGGTGTACAGATACACCAACCTAACCAACATAACGGTGTACAGATTTAACAACCAACCAACATAACGGTGTACAGATACACCAACCAACCAACATAACGGTGTACAGATATAACAACCAACCAACATAACGGTGTACAGATACACCAACCTAACCAACATAACGGTGTACAGATACACCAACCTAACCAACATATCGGTGTACAGATACACCAACCTAACCAACATGATTTAAAACTATTGTTGATAACGTTTTGTCTGTGTCTGTCATCAGTCTGTCTGTCCAGTTGTCAGTTGAAGAGGCTCAAATACTATAATTCAGTAAATATTTTCATTTCATAGCCTAGTTCCTTTTATATATTCTGATAACTAAATAGAGAATAGAGTCACAGCGAAGTATGAAAAATCGAATCTTATTTTTTTCCTTCGGATACTCTTACCGCATCCAGATGAAACTTTCGATAATAATAACAAGTAGCAGTAATAATTAAAGATAATTAAGCCGCGAACCTAAGACCCTCGTACTGTTAACTGTGTATTTACTCTTAAATAATAAACATTTCAATTGTTGCTGATACAAAATCAGTCCAGAAGTACGGGTATATATGACATGTTAAAATGTAGCCTTTTTAACGCTCTTTCACGTGGTATGCTTTTCATGCTGAACTAAAACCATGTCATTCGCTCAAAACTTTCAAAAGGTGACTGAACGTAAAAATAATTATTTAATAAATAATAATCATTTCAATTATTGATGATACAATATCACTCTAGTATGTATATGGCATGTCATAATGTGGAATTTTTAACGCTCTTTCACATGGTATACTTTTTAAACTGGTACAACTAAAGCCACTCTGCCCACAGTAAAATATTTGGAAGAAAAACCACAAGTGGCATAAGTTACCCAACTTGACATTTTCACTTCGGCCACCATGTTTTCTGCCATATCTTGGATTCGGTAAACCTCTTCCGTGTTCTATGTTTCGGTCTTCCCTGTTGAAAGATGTCTAGATCTAATACAGACCCATCTTTTAAGATTTTGATCATAAACACAACCAAAGTAGTACAGTTTACCACTCAAATTTTGAAATTGGCCTATCACTACTCGGACGGCGTGGCGCTCAACCCGCGGATTATTGTGTACGGCGGGATGAGTGGCTGTCGTCTGGGCGACCTCTGGATATACGACGTCGGTTAGTTTCACATTTGCAAACATTAATCGTATGATTAGTGGGTTTGTTCGTGCATAAAAAATTGTAAAAAAAAAACGCCTTAAATAAAAGCAAATATTTATTTCCCACAAAATGAAAATAAACACAAACAGGCAAAATTTCACATTTAAACATTTTTTTAATTATAAAGTTGCTATTATTTTGAGGTAACGGAGATGAAAACATCCCACATAATGTCACAAAATTCGGACTCCTTCCAGAAAGTGCCCAGGAAGTTAAAAAGGTAGCGGTTCATTTATATTTTTATTTAACAGACAGTTCGACTTGGACTAAACCCGAGATTGACGGGACCCCACCGCTACCACGGAGTTTACATTCCTCCGCCTCCATAAACAATCGTATGTTTATATTCGGCGGGTGGGTCCCCCTGGTTATGGATGACATTAAGGTGGCCAGCCACGAGAAGGAATGGAAGTGCACAAACATGCGGTTAGTAGTCTCTATATACACTCCATGAACCTCCATGTGGTCTTGTATGTAGTTCTCTCTCTACCAATACAGCCCATGTCCGCAATGTTACGCACTGGGGGCTCTCTCATCTACCTGATATCAGACATACAGGCGCACCGCACACAAACCCTTTGTCGGTCCCAGCAAGTCAGCCTCCTGCTGTGTGATCTAGAAGATAACTCGCCATAACCTGCCAATCAGATGACTTGAACAAATGTGTTCACATGTGATCACATTGGATGAAATCTGCTTTTTCTGGTGGCCTGTACTGTAGATGGAGAAAGCGGTACAGTATTGAGGGAGTTTGAGGCTCAGGTGGGGGTTGGGAATCACGCGTTCCAATCTATTGACTTCCACCCTGAGGGAAATTATCTACTGGCTGGTTACTTTAAGGGAACTATTATTAAAGTTAATATAAACCAAAATGATCAGTTCGAGCACATGGACGTAGGAGAAGTTAATGAAAAGATTAAAGGAGCAAAAAAATGGGAAGAAATAAAGAATTACGTTGGTAATGTGGGACCATTAAATAAAGAAATTCAACAAAAGGTTAGAGGATTATTTGAAAGTTATGAACCGTATTATATAACCTATTCTGCGTCTGAATTACGTTGTTCTATTTCTCAGTTTCCTTGAAAACTGAAAAAATACATCATTGTACTGAGACCTATGTGTCAAGCAACGGAATAGTGAGTGAACGTGCGTTAATTTTCCTTTAGCTTTTTCTAGAAAGTAATGAACCTTTTAAGCAACTGAATTAACTCACTTGAATACTCAAACTATATTTTACTTGGAATAATAATAATTATTTAGAACACAGGAAAAAATCGGAACTTTTTTTCCCTAGTCTCGAAGCATTTTTTAAGCGCCAGCGAGGTTAATAAATGGTTGAATCGAGATAATATTGAAACAAATGGTTGGTGATTTCCTATGTAACATGTAATTTTATTCTTAAATTGGTACTTTTTGTTGCTTAATTTTTAAGTAAAAGAAATTTAACTGCAGTATTTTACCATATTGCTTCCACTGCCAATCCAATTATTGTACTTTTCAACTCCCGATGCTGCCTTACTCAATGTTAAATAATTATTTAATGTTCTCTATGTTTATTACGGTTTGTAATTTATTCGCCCGAAAAAGCAATTTATTAATATAACTGATAAATAGATATAGACAGCATAGATAGAGAGCCTAGATATAAGATATATAATAAAAATGCTTTTGTAAGCCTACACTACTGTAGACACAAAAACCAGTAATACTCCATTATATATTCCTTTCCATCGTCTAGCAACACAAGTACAGTAGTATGTAGTCATGCCAACATACTGTATTTAAAATAGTTAAATTTCAAATTTGTTGCAAAGGTCAAAATGGCAGCAAATGACTTTGCAATTATTGTTTGTATATGTTCTATCGCAAAAGCTTTTTTCTATAATATCGCAATATTCTTTATGGTGGTAGGTTGTATAGGTTTGTTTTGGTATACACAATATCATATCGTTTTCGTTTCCAGATTCGTCTTCTATGTCCACAACCTGAAATAACAATCAATTAGTACTCTTCTTTAAATTAGTTATGTTTAATTTATAATGAATTAAATGATTAAATTTATTTCAAGGGCTAAGTGCCGTCGCGGTCAATAAATTACAATTCACATAAATATGCCTAATAACTATGGCATATATTTGGTTTTTATATTCCCTAACATTTTTATCATCTATTTAGAATTAATGTCTCCCATTTATAGAATATTTTAAATTATACAGTTAATTTATGTCTCCCATTATATGAGATTTTAATTCGACTCAATGAATTAAAGTCTCCCTTAATATAGAGAGAACTTTAAATCATCAATGTATTAAAGTCTCCCTTAAGTTAAATATTAAAGTCTCTCGTTGTTTTATACTATCTGTAAAGGTATTGTTGTAGGAACGAACTACAATAACTAACTAAAGGGCTACCATTAACGAGTTGTCTGTCGTCGTCGTCCAATTTTTGATCGCTAATAACTCAGTCATTCCTTGATGAAATTAAACCAAACTTGGTACACATGTAGACTACGAAAAGTTTAGAAATTCTACAGTTCCTCAGTTTATTTCCTTAGTTTATAGTTCCTCTATCTACCGCTAGGGGGAGAATTGTCACAAACGTAGAAGTGGCTGTAATTATAGAACCAACCATTAGATTAATCTGTCTGCTACTTACTTCCTGAAACATTGGGGCGAGCCACATACTGTAGGTTCAGGAAGTAAAGATTAAAGTTATAAAGTTTGGTTCAAATACATTATTTCTCTTCCTTATAAATACTGACATTTCTTTGAGTGTACCGTAAAGAGTTTTACTGTTACAAAATTGTAATGAATAAAAGTCGCTAAAACTGTTTACACAAAATGTTGTGAATCGTAAACATTTCATATAAAATTAGT